>JAOXOE010026361.1:0-22047 GCA_028565055.1 Phoeniculus purpureus
CTGTGGTCCCTTCCAGCCCTGACTGATTCTATGATTCTATAAAGCCTGTGTTGTAGGTGCTTAGAACTTCTAGACAACAATATGGATGTGTTCCTATGTGATCCAGGTGATCCTGCTCTGGCAGGAGGATTGGACTAGATGATCTTTCGAGGTCCCTTCCAATCCCTAATGATTCTATGATTCTGTGAAGAAACCTTCCTTTGCCACGGCTTCTGACATTCTTTTCTTGTGTGGAACCATCATATTTTACAAGGATTTGATCTCAAATATATCTGCTGACCGTATCTGAGTTACTCACTCTGGCAATCATGTGAAATTCTCTGTATGTGTCCATATGTAGAGCAATGCCCGACCTACTGCAAGCAGATCTTGCAGTAGAGCAGCAACCCATAGAAAGAGCAGTAAGAGCCCTGAGGGAAACAGATACAGGCAGCACAGGAGAGGTTATAGGGAGAAAGTGGACTATCAGCTATATGGATGGATAACAGCAACATAAAAAGAAGGAAAGAGCAATTCATAACTGAAAGAACCATTGGGAAAATAAAAGGCATCGATAAAGCTCTGAGTTTTTATTGTTTTCTCTGCAAAATAGCCCAGAGTCCAGAGAGGAGTACTTCTGAGATACATGGCCTCAAGAGATAAGGATTAAATGGAGACCTGGGAGTCATATATGGGACTCCCTGACATATGATAGGCTGACTGGGAATAAATTTCTCTGACCATAGTTTTAAAGTGCTCTGTGGGTTTGCCAGGCTCATAAACAGACTTGTTTACTGAAATTCAACAGAGCGTGTTCAAGTCAGACTGAAAAACAAACCCTGTTTAGCACAGAGGAGGACAGAGCAGGCTGATGTCATTCATCACTGCTTTCAAGATGGTCAGGAAAGTGAGTAGTATATAAAACCCGGCTGGACATGTGCGACTTTATCTAGGTGATCCTGCTCTGGCAGGGGGAATTGGACTGGATGATCTTTTGAGGTCCCTTCCAATCCCTAATGTTCTGTGATTCTGAGACTCAAAGGTCATCTTGTCCACCCCCCACCATCCCCAAAATAAGCAGGTACGTCTTTAACCAGATCAGGTTGCTCAGAGCCCCATCCAGCCTGACCTCAGTGTCTCCGGGGATGTGGCCTCTGCCACCTCTTTGGGTATCTTGTCCCGATTTGTCACCATCCCCACTTGACTAAATCTACCCTGTTTTAGTTTAAAGCAATTACTCCTTGTCCTGTCACAGCAGCCTTTCCTACAGGCTAGTTTTCTTAATTCCAGCTATATTTTAAAAGCATAATGTGTCCTAATTAATCATTACAAGATTTTGTATGTGTGTGTGGAGCATGGGTTTGCCTTTTGAAAGCCATTTCAGAGCAAATTAAGAAGAAAATGGTGTTTGAGAAGAGCAAACAGACTGACTTGGTCTAGGTGATCCTGCTCTGGGAGGGGGATTGGACTAGATGATCTTTCAAGGTCCCATCCAATCCCTCATGATTCTATGATTCTATGACCTAGTGTGAATCTTGATACACAAACCTGGTCACATTTAAGATTAAATGACTGTGGATGAGAGAACAGTAGCGGGTGTTGTCCAGCATAGCTCTTTCCTTATGGTCTCTCAGAGCGTTCAGATCCCAGATAAGGGCCCTACCAAAGGGATTGAAATCTGCCTGTGTTGTCAGACTCAAAGAGCAGTGGTTAATGGTTTGTATTTTGCCAGCTAGCATTGTTCCTGGGGGCAATCTTTTATTCTGCTCAATATCTTTAACCTAGAAGAGGCGACAGGATGCATCCTCATCAAGTCTGAGGACAACCCCCATGAGAGCCATTAGGAAGGACTTAAACAGGCTGGAAAAACAGGCTGATATGAAACAAAATTCAACAAGGACAAATGCAAAGTCCTGCATGTGGGATGAAGTAATCCTCCTCAGAAAGCTGCAGCCAGTATACTGAAGTATATGATTATTCTGCTCGGAGAGCATTGGCTGGGTCGCATGTGAAATACTGCTTTCGCCTGTGGGAGCTCCAGGGCAATAAGGGATTTTAATAAATGGAATCAAGTTCTTCTGGTTGGGGCAGGGGGATGGTATTTACCTTGTAAGGAGAGTCTGAGGAACTGAGATTTATTAAGCCTAAAGGAAAGGTGGCTTTGAGGGAACTTCACAGCAGTCCCCCCATACTTACAGGGACACAATCAACAAGATGGGACCGGACTCTTTACTGAAGTGCAAATGAGGTCAAGGAGAGCATGAGAGATAATGATTATAAATTGAAATGGGGAACATTCCAACTAGATAGAAGAAAAAACTCCCACCCTGAAGACGTTCAGGCATTTGAGCAGGTTTTCCTGGAGCAGAGTTGATGGAATGGACATCATTGCAGGTTTCAGTGTCCTACGTGATCAAAGACCTGAGCTGCTTAGTCATTGAGTGTTGACCCTGTTTGGATTGGGAGGCTACACTGAAAGTTCCTGAGATTCATTTTGACCAGAATAATTATCACAGAATCACAGAACATTAGGGATTGGAAGGGACTTCAAAAGACCATCCAGTCCGATCCCCCCACTACATTTCTACAATTCTAAAGTCCACAGATCATTCCTGAGACTTCAGAATTGCAGCAAAGGAATAGGAAGCCTGTTATTGTCATTTCATGCACACTGTGGAGTTGATGTGTGTCAAATTATTCCCTGAGAATGTTTATCTACCTCTTCTCCAATTTAGCATTTGGGAAAGTGCATCCTATATCCCTACCACAGAATCACAGAACATTCGGGATTGGAACGGACCTCAAAAGATCATTTAGTCCAATTCCCCCCACCACAGCAGGATCACCTATAAATTGGGTCTGAATGTTGAAACTGTTATTTGACTGCAGAACAACTCCATTTGAGGTTTTTTTCTGCTTGTAGCCACAACAGCATTATTTTCATACACTGAAGTTAGACCCTTCAATCTCAAACCACATTAATGTTTTCCCTTATATTTCTACCTACAAGTCCCCAATGACTCTACCATCAGATTTCTAACATTGAAACCACTTTTATTTTTAGCTCTCTTGAAGAGTATTGAAAGCTCTGTAGTTCTAAGCTCTAAGAACTATTCAATAGATTATTTAGTAGATTCTTCAAGGTATGTATTGAGTTCAGATCAGCATGAGAAGCCTTTCTCCCTTCTCTTTTACATTGTATTCAATAGATCTTCGCTCTTACAAATACTCTTTCTTAATGTTAGTGTTAAACAATAATCACAGCTTTAGTGCACAGACTTGTCAGCAAACTCTCTCTGACTGAGATTTCTAATTGCCTGATAGACTAGTTACTATGATTATTATGAACGATGGGCTTAAACTCCAAATATTACATTAATTGCTGGTTTATGAAGTCTGATTTGTGATCAGAAGTTCAGTATGTTGGGTACATGTTAACGACTCTTTCACTGAAGCATTTCCACATGAGACTACCTCAAGATAGTGAGAAGAATAGTGTAGAAGTCTAAAATGTTATACTTCTGCTCACAGCCATCGTTATCATCTGTTTCATGTTTGCTTTGAGATGAAATTTTCTGCACTATCAATACAGACTCTGTAGGTTCAAGGGAGTTTGTAGTCAGGTGGAGGTCAGGCTTTTCTCCCAGGCAACTTACGACAGGACGAGACGGCAGGGCCTGAAGCTGCCAGGGGAGGGTTAGGTTGGATGTTAGGAAGCTCTTCCTCACAGAAGGGATGATCAGAGCCTGGAGTTGCCATCCCTGAGGATGTTTAAGACCAGCCTGGCTGTGGCCCTTAGTGCCCTGGTCTGTCTGTTGTGGTGATGTTAGGTGGTGGGCTGGGCTGGAAGAGAGCAGAGGTCTTTTCCACACTCAATCATTCTGTGATTCTGTGAATAGGATTTAGTAGATTCCCTGAGGTATGTACTGAGTTCAGATCAGCATAAGAAACCTTTTTCCCTTCTCTTTCACATTGTGCATTCTGCAAGAATGGACATGTTCCTGTGTGACTGGATCTACGGGATCCTGCTCTGGCATGGGATTGGACTGGATGATCTTTGGAGGTCCCTTCCAATCCCTACAGTTGTCTGATTCTGTGAAAATGCTCTGAAAGTGTCTACTTATTGATGGGGCAACTCTTGACTCATGGTGTCAGAGAGACTTCAAGCACATTTGAAGAGCTATAAACAGCAGCCCTAATGGCTCTAACCCTTGACCATAACCTCATACAAAGCTTCACTTGGCCATTCTTGTCCCACACAAAGCATTCTCCTTTCCTTATTTTGCAGTTATTTATCTTTTGAATTATACAGGTGACTCAGAAAAATAAAATGGAAGAATGCAAGGTCCTGATCCTGCCAAGTTGTATTGGATAGGTTTCAGGGTAGTCTGAGGGTGTTTTGTCACTGATGACACTGGGAGAAGGATTTGGCTCTACACGCTCAGCTGAAGAGTGCATGGTGTCACTAATAAGCTCCTGTCAGAGAACAGTAATGGGAACCTGGTTTCCTGGCACCGGCTGCATCCCTAACTGTGCCCTGCTCCTGTTGCAAATGAAAATGACAAATGAATTCCAGTGGTCAGGACCCACTATGGCAACACGCAGAAAGCAGCAACTTTAATTTTCCACCACAGAAAGGAAGATACTCTGTGAAGGCTAAATATTCCAAAGGACAGGTATCCTGGGTTCACTCCAGGTAAAGGATGGGTATCCCGGGGCCACTTTGCATTAAAGACAGCTGAACATCTGACAGCAAAGCAGCAACAGTCAGGCAAACGAAGCCGCCCGAAACACTAAAGAAAAATATCTAATTACATATTTAGCTGAATCAATGATAAACAGGGGATTGTCAGGATGTCCTTATTGTTGCTTCATTTGCTTTCCATATTGTTGTTGATTTAGTTTATTTTTCTGACTCACTGACAGGCTGTCTTGGTCCTGAAAGGACAATCTTATTACTCATCTCGGTCTGTACCTTTCACACCAGATGAAATCTCAGAAGTGGGCATAGATCTTAGCACTCTTTGCAGTGCCTCTGTAGACTGCTTTTTGAAGGTTAGACTAGCACCAAGATGTTACCTTTCATCTGTCCTTTTCTGATTTTTCTGTTTACCACGAGATTCCAACTCTTACTCTGCCCTGATGAGACTGCATCTGGAATATTGTGTCCTGTTCTGGGTCCCTCTGTTGCAGAAGGACATAGAAATGCTGGAGTGAGTCCAGTGCAGAGCCACAAAGATGATGAAGGGACTGGAACATCTCCCTGATGAGGAAACGCTGAGGGAGCTGGGTCTCTTGAGCTTGGAGAAAAGGAGACTGAGGGGTGACCCCATTCATGTTGATAAATATGGAAAGGGCGGGTGTCAAGAGGATGCAGCCAGGCTCTGCTCAGTGACACCCAATGATAGGATAAGGGTTAACAGGTGTGAGCTGGAACATAGGAGGTTCCACATCAATCTGAGAAGTAACTTCTTCACTATGAGGGTGACAGAGCTGCCCAGGAGGGTTGTGGAGTCTGTTTCTCTGGAGACTTTTAAAACCCGCCTGAACATGTTCCTGTGTTACATTGACCTAGGGGATCCTGCTGTGGCAGGGGGATTGGACTGAATGATCTTTTGAGGTCCATTCCAATCCCTAATGTTCTATGACTCTGTGAATGTTACACTCTGGTGTAAGCCAAAAGCATAACTGGTGAGCATTAGCAATAGCCTCTAGTCAATTGCTCTCAAGATCATTGAGCAAGAAGCTTAATGGCCCTGATTAAAATATCCATCTACCAAGTGTTCTTGACAGTTGAACTTGAAAAATGTGCTATAGAAATGATAATATTAGAGATGCTTTAAATGGCCCTACAAGTCTAATCAATTCGTCACTTACAGGGACAATATAGAAGCACAGAACGTTTTAATGTTTCTATACAATCACCTTGTTAGAGCTACACTGAGTGGACACAGCATGGGTTTGAAAGCTTCTGTTATTACATGTATGTCCTCATCCCTGATGAGCTTTGCAATCCTTGTGCTCATAAGTATCCTTTACTTAATTTCCTGTGGTAGGAGAGGTTCATCTTTTCCCTCTCTTCTTCCTTAAATCTGCTTTCTAGTGATGTTTTTATAATCCTTGCACAAGAAGCAAGGGAAGGAATTTCATGGTGAGGGTGACAGAGCACTGGAACGAGCTGCCCAGTGAGGTTGTGGAGTAGCTTTCTCTGGAGGCATTTAAAACCCACCTGGCCATGTTCCTGTGCGATTGGATCTAGGGGATGCTGCTGTGGCAGGGGGGTTGGACTAGATGATCTTTCGAGGTCCCTTCCAGTCCCTAATGTTCTGTGATTCTGATTCTGTGATTGTACTTCCTGGAACCTTTGCATGGCAACAGCACTTTGTGTAGCACGGGAAAATAGAAGGACTTTAACATCAACAAGGATTTGGAATTTCCCTGAACGTTACTGTCTTTGTTCCATAGGATGTGCTGGCCCAGAAGTTTATACTTAAGTTCTCATCTTACACAGCAATTTCAACTCTTTAATCCTTGCATCTGGTTCATTTCTGTAGGTCTCTTCCAGCAATTAATCATCTAGACAAGATAAGATCAGGCTGTGAACAAAGTAGCCAGAAAGCTTTCTACAGTGCACTGTACCCCATGACTTTTACAGTTCACGGAATCATAGAACCTTTTAGGTTGGAAAACACCTCTAAAGTCATTGAGTCCAACCTGACTCTACCAAGCCCACTGTTAAACCCTGTCCCTAAGCTCTAGATCTCCATGACTTTTAAACACATCCAAGGATGGCAACTCGACCCCCCTCTCTGAGCAGCCTGTTTCAAGGCCTGATGACACTTTCAATAAAGAAGTTAATTCCTCAGGTCCAACCTAAACTTCCCCTGATGCAACTTGAGGCCATTTCCTCTTGTCCTATCACTTGTTAGCTGTGAGAATAACTGAACACATGTCTTTCTATATGAAGAAAGTACAAGCAACATCAACCTTTATCTTATCAGTATTTGCATGAGAGGATTTTATATGACTTTCCACTGAAGTTAATATTGTAGGAGTTTTCTGTTTTCTTGCTGTTCCAATAAATTTTCAAACAACTGGACCATCTGTCCTTCCCCTTTTGCATCTCCACTACAATAGACTGTAAAATCCAGTGTGATGATGGCAGTTTTCACTCTCAAATGGGAGTATATATATACAGCAGGGGGACTGGACTAGATGATCTTTTGAGGTCCTTTCCAATCCCTAATGTTCTGGGAAATCAGGAAGCATTCTCATTATTCTATTTCTATTAGTTTTCAAAACTGGCTGCTTCTTTACAAGCTTTAAATGTGCCCTTTTGAAGCCAAATCAGGGTGGGTGAGATACCAGTAAGACAAGCAGGTGTGGAACTGTACCCAGTGTTACGGATTTTCAAATCAGTATTTCGAGGTGGCCAGAGAGATTTTCTAAACGATTCCAAGAGCCACAGGGTGTACGAATGCCCACATCAATAGCACAGTCATTCTTCTGACATTGATTTTCAAACTACATGTCAAGCAATTTGCACTGTGCACTGTACAAATGTCAGTCAGAGGCATAAAGATGGCCACGAGGGATGACATTGCTAAAAATATTGCACAATATCAACTCCTGACTAGGGTGGAAAAAAGATGAGCAACAGAAAAGTTGAGGTTCTAAAGAGGACCAAAAGAATCACAGTTTAAGGGGATAAATTTGAGTCCCCTCCTTACCTCAGCTCATACTCCCCTCATCAAGTCTTTGAAATGCCCATTTAGTGACCACGCTGAGTTAGCAGCCACCAGCATTCTCCAAGGTCCCATCTACTCTTTATATATTTCGACATATGGAGAAGAAACTGTCATGATGCAAAACCGTCAAATGGATCTTTCCACACTGTCAATCAGAAGGAAACTGATGCCGCTGAAGACCATGACCTTACAAAACATGAGTTTGGGTTGCAGAAGGTAAACAAGATCAAGGTCTTCGGAGATGCAGATTGAAACGCACTTCGATCTTAGATGGAGCAAATTTGCTTTGTGATTTGTAAATAGACGTGAAGATTCACTCAATAAAAATTGTGTCTCACGACCAAGAACAAATCAAAACTAGCAAATAATGCAAATATATAGAAGGCAATCCAGTACAAGATACAATGGGGTTTTGTTTTAGCCTCTAAACAGAACTTGCAGCTTCTTAGATCGTCACTTTAATGAATTTCTGCTTCAATAGAAGTTAGAAATAGGAAAAATTACAGTTCTTTTTGGAATAATGTTGGCAGATACAGCCCTGCGGTGCCAAGGTTCAATAATTAAAGCAGTAGTTTCTAGTCATGTAGTCACTGCATTTTGAAGGTGCACAAAGCCATGATCTCAAACACACACAGCCTATACAGGGAGAACATGCACACACATAAAAAGAGAATATGCAGGGATTTTAAAACAGGTCAGTGGCATCCTGGGGGTGCTTAGCAGGTCAAGAGAGGTTCTCCTTCACCTCTGCTCTGCCATGAGGAGACTGCATCTGGACAATCATGTCCAGTTCTGGGACCCTCAGTTCCAGAATGACACAGAGCTGCTGGAGAGAGTCCAGTGCAGAGCCACAGAGATGATTAAGGGGGTGGAACATCTCCCTGATGAAGAAAGGTTGAGGGAGCTGGGTCTCTTGAGCTTGGAAAAAGGAGACTGAGCAGTGACGTCAATAATGTTGATAAATATGTGAAGGGTGGCTGTCAGGAGGATGCAGCCAGGCTCTGCTCAGTGGCATCCAATGATAGGACAAGAGACAATGACCTGTAGAGGTCACCTAGTCCAACCTCCCTACACAGAGACAACTCTACCTAGGTAAGGCTGCTCAGAGCCTCCTCAAGCCTGACCTTAAATGACTCCAGAGATGGGGTCCCCACCACCTACCCGGGCAGCCCATTCCAGCAATCAAAGGTATCGATATAGGTATTGTATACATATATAATATGAAATATATATAATATCTATATTATGATTTTTATTATTATATAATAAAGCAGTTGCCTCTATGAACTGTGCTCTGGTAATACTTTCCCAAGTAAGCCACCTAGCAAAGTTCCTCTTTTCATATGGATCAGAGCCAGTTTAAAACAGTTATCTCAGCCTTATACCCATTGAAATCCATTCACTTCTGTTGATTTACATTAGTATCAGACTGGTGGAATATGAGCAAGATAGAAGGAATCAGGTCAACACTTTTTAATCAGAATTTTAATATTCACACAGTGACTGTGCTATGTAGGTTAACTTCATAACGGCTCCATAAAGCGAGTTGATACGCAGCACTGTATCATGCCAACGGAGCATTACAATCTATATTTTACAACTTTTCCTTTGAAACTAGCTGAATACAGATTAAAAAGATAGATGGAGAGAGCCTCATCATCTATCAAGTAAATATAACTATACATCAGTGAATAGGCTTTGTTCTTTGTCATCACCAGTGCTCTGTGTGAGTAACACAGCCTGGATTATCTTAGAAACTTCTGCAGACTTTTACATTTTTATGTGTTTCATGTAGTCCATGGAGTAGCATAAATTGATGTTTAATTATATTGACTAGATGCCACACGAACCATCATTGTCACTTTCTTCACCAAACAATGAATTGATGCTATAAATCTCCATGCTTGGTGATCATATTTCTCTAGTTCTCAGCATGAAAACGAAGTACTAGTTAAACTAGTTTTGGAGATTATGCTGTGTAGGTGTTTGTCATACATTTCCATATGTGTTCTGGAAAACAACAGTTGTTCTAGACATTGGAATGGATTGAAATTTTAATTTATTTTTGAATCAGAAAATGTTCAACACATTTGTCTCATTGTAATCAATCTGTGATACTGGAGATGTTTAAAATCTGCCTAGCCATGTTCCTGTGTGACTTGGTCTAGGGGATCCTGCTGTGGCAGGGGGATTGAACTGGATGATCATTCAAGGTCCCTTCCAATCCTTAATGTTCTGTATTCTGTGATACAGAAGCTCCTATGCAGAATCCATGTGTGTGAGATTGAGTATTGACAGTTTATCTGGTAGTGTATGCTGACATGTTTGATATTCCCTGGAACCAGGGCAACAAATGGGCTCTTATGACCATCAGAATGCTCAGAAGAGTCCACTGGACAATAAATAAGCACAAATGTCTTCTCTTCTTTCTACTGTCGTCACTTTTCTTGTTCATAGAATCATATAACTCAGTACTCATGTCCCTGTCCATGCATACACGCTTAGCTGCCTCCAAGTCACTCAGTATCCACATTTCCAAAGCGTTCCTTTCTTTCTTTCTTCTTCCACTATATTTATCCTCACCCTGAAAATAAAGATCTTGATCTGAATTCTGCTTTTTTCATTACTCATCTCCTGTTTCAATGCTGCATAACTATCCGCCCAATCTCTGCTCCCAGAAGGCTTAGAACAGTGTGTCTCCCATTTGAATGTTTTGAGGCACTGAGAAATTACACTGATGAGCCGCAAGGGAAAGCAGCCTGCTTATCTGACTACCAATGTCTTTTAGGCGGTCAACTAAAGCATTCCAAATGAAGAGGAATATTTTTCAGTGGTTCCCCAGAAAATGCGGTCTCTGTCCTTGTGATAAATACGTGAGGTATAAAGTTTACGAGGACTGCAGCTATTTATACTATCTCCATTCTTTTTGCAATGTGAAAAGTCTTCTAAGCAGAGACTAGGCGATCTGTTTTGACACTTTTTACAGAGATGTGTAATTTTCATATCCCTTTTCTGAACAGTGTTGTGGAGATGCAAAGAAGAACCATTGTCATTAAGGAAAACACTGTTTTTAATGATGAGGGTGATAAAATACTGGAATATGTTGCGCAGAGAGGTGGTAGAGGCCCCATCCCTTGAATGACCATCCCCATCCAAGGTCAGGTTGGATAGCAATATTCAGCAATATCATAAGGAGAATTGGATAGAGCTCTGAGCAACCTGATCTAGTTGATGATGTCCCTGCCCACTGTAAGGGGGTTGAACTAGATGAGCTTTAAATTGGACTAGATGAGCTTTAAGTTGAACTAGATGAGCTTTAAAGGTCCTTTTCAACCCAGACCATTCTATGATTCTATGATTAATTGACATCTGTGTTGTCAACTATAAATAACTATCATCTACCTATTTATACAAGACAACTCTTCAGCTTAGAAAACAGCAATGTATTCAGTGTAAATCACAGAATCACCGAACAGTAGGGATTGGAAGGGATCTCAAAAGATCATCTAGTCCAATGTTGAGCGGTTTGATAGCACAGAGTTGTCCCATGGGTGACATCTCTGGTAGAAGGTCAGGGGCTGCCCAGTGCTAGACATAAGCCATTCCAATCAGTTCCAAACTGTATTCACCAAAGGACACAGCTCAACCCATCAGCAAAGCTGTTAGCTCCTCTGCGATAACACATTTAGGAAAATATGTGAGAGAGACAAGAAGGGAACCAAATAATGAGAAACAAAAAGAGAACAGCAATATCATAAGGCAAATTGGTGTTCCATGGAGAACCAAGCACATAGCTGAAGGTAATGTCACCCATTGAACACCCATGCTGGATAACAGGAAAGCCTGCCTGCTGGCAGTGTCAGCCCACCACACTTAGAGAGACAAATGGTTACCAAGAGCTTCCTAAGTGAATATTATCCCAGTCTTAGAAAATTAACAGCCTTCTGTCTGTTAAACACCATGTTGATTCATTCTAGAATGTTTTAGGTTACATATAACACCATGCGTTTACTTCGAATCGCAGAACATTAGGGATTGGAAGGGACGTCAAAAGATTATCCAGTCCAATCCCCCTACCACAGCAGGATCACCTAGACCAAGTCACACAGGAACATGACCAGGCAGGTTTTAAACATCTCCAGAGAAGGAGACTCTACAACCCCCCTGGGCAGCCCCTGCCAGGGCTCTTTCACTCTCACTGGGAAAAAGTTCCTACTCATATTGATGTGGAACCTCCTCTGTTCCAGTTCACACCCATTGCTCCTTGTCCTATCACTAGATCCCACTGAGCAGAGCCTGGCTCCATCCTCCTGACACCTGCTCTTTCCATATTTATCAACATTAATGGGGTCACCCCTCAATCTCCTTTCTTCCAAGCTAAAGAGACCCAGCTTCCTCAGCCTTTCAATGATTTTTATCTCAAAGCAGCTTTAACAGCAGAATGGTCATTGAAAGTTCTATGATATTAATTTAATTGGCAAGGAAGGGGTTAAAACACAGACTGACTTGAAATATTCCACTAAAAAGGAAAAGAAAATTCTAGTTAGTGAAAGAAAGAAAATGTAAGTTGCAGCAATATTCTCACCAAATCATTGAAAGCATCTGAAGAGATAAACAGCATCAGGTGAGAGACAGTGCTCTAATGAAAACCAAATGTCAAAACCACATGATATTTCATCACCATCTTTCAAAAAATCTGCTATAAAAAGCTGCAGCAGAAACCCCACCATCTGTTAATACATCCATGACATCAAAACTCAGTCTTTTGATAATGATTTTTCAATATAATCTTTTGTAAAGCAATTTGACTGTTGTTTAAACTCAGTTAAATGCTGTTCTATTCCTTAATGCACTGGCTAGTGTTAAACAGTGAAAGCAAGGTCTTAGCAAAGCCAACTCCCCACACACTACATTGCTAAGACTTGTGGGTTTTGTTTGGATGGAGGGGGGTATACATTGTCCTGTAAATAATTACTTAATGAAACACAAACACTGATATAAGTGTGGTTTAGGTTGGATGTTAGGAAGCCCTTCCTTGTGGAGTCTCTTCTGGAGAAGTTTAAAACCTGCCTTGACATGTTCCTGTGTGACTTGGTCTAGGTGATCCTGCTGTGGCAGGGGGATTGGACTAGATGATCTTACGAGGTCCCTTCCAATCCCTAATGGTCTGTGATTCTGTGAAAGGGTGCTCACACCCTGAAATGGACTGGCCAGGGGCAGTGATGGAGTCACCATCCCTCGAGCTGTTTAAGGACAGACTAGCTGTGGCCTTAGTGTCCTGGTCTGGCTGATGTGGTGATGTTAGATCCTGGGCTGGATGAGCTCAGAGTTCTTGTCTAGCCTCAATGAATCTGTGACACACAACTGCTGGAGACAGTACAGCGCAGAGCCACAAAGATGATGAAGGGAGTGGAATATCTCCCTGATGAGGAAAGGCTGAGGGAGCTGGATTTCTTCACCTGAGAAAAAAGGAAACTGAGGGGTGACCTCATTAATGTTGACGAGTATGTGAGGGGTGGGTGCCAGGAGGATGGAGCCAGGCTCTTTTCAGTGTCATCTCCTGATAGGACAAGGGGCAATGGGTGTGAGCTGGAACAGAGGAGGTTCCGCATCAATATGAGAAGGAACTCCTTCCCACTGAGGGTGACAGAGCACTGCAAGCAGCTGCCCAGGGGGTTGTGGAGTCTCCTTCTCTGGAGACATTTAAAATCCACCTGGGTATGTTACTGTGTGACTGGATCTAGGGGATCCTGCTGTGGTGTGTACTGGACTAGATGATATTTCGAAGTCCCTTCCAATCCCTAATGTTCTGTGATTGTGTGAATCTGTAATGCCTCTATCTCTGAAATAGCTTGAGAACTGCAGTTACACTACTACCTGCAATATAACACCTAACAATAAATAGCAAGTGTGGCCTATATAACTTATCCAGAGAAAGAACATTAATTCCCAGTACAGATGATACAATATCTTTTCAAAACTGGTTGCTACTTGACTGAATAAGGACATTTAATAAAGTTCCAGTGTTACTTTCAGTAGGAACTGAGTCATTATTTAATTCTCAGACTTTATAGGATGGATGTGTTTTATATTCTTCTGGGGTTTTCTGTTGTCGTTTTGTTTTCAGTTGTGCAGGGACTCAGTCAGATTCTTCTCTCCAACTTCTTTTGAAACACCTCAGAAGGTGTTACTGCCTGTCTCTTCTGTCTTTTGAGCACCACGAGGGATTGGCAACAGTTTCAAATTCCTTCCTTTGATTCAGTTTTTTGAGCCTCCACTTTCCAGAGCAGAAAAGAAACTGTTTTAATCAATGCCACATTTACCTCTTGGATATTTTCCATTGCTCCTCGATGTTTTCAATTTCTCCTGCTGTTATTTGAAGAGGATCAATTGTTGATTTATATTTGTTCTCTCCATTCTGCACCACATATCTTCTACTCTTGCAATGCTGTCTGTAATAGAATCAATCTTCAACTCCAGGGTTTCACAAGTGAGTGGGAGATTTGAGGCATTTTTTTTCTTTAGATTGATAAGGGAGGTGAATTTCTTGTACAAGTTGCTCAGCTGCAGTAATTGCAACGTGAAATTCAAACTTCTTCAGTCTGTACATTCCTTCCTATGAGGGAATTCTATGCCTTTATTTCATATACTCTTGTACAAGGAGGAGACCTTTAAGCAAAACACTTGGGCTGAAATGCTCAGAAGCACCTTAAGCACATCTGGATTTGCTAATGCACGTGGGCATAGGTTGAAAGCCTGGCTCTAATAACAGGTGAGCTACATACTCACCTATGGAAGTCAAATTCAGCTCACGTACAGTTTGGCTACTTGCTCTGGCTCAAAAACTAAAACTCAGGTTGACCACCACTTTTGCTGCTTCTAAAGAGGGACACTGGCTACAGTGACTTCAGTAGCAGCAGGGATGGGAGTAAGGAGCAACAAGTTCTCTGTTGAAAATTCTTCACAGTGTCATTTTCGTTTCCTCATATCAGGCTTTCCCAAGAGCATCCTACCTTTGTAGGCTGTGAACTTCTGTCATGGTGTCAAGTCATAGGCTGGACTTGATGATCTTAGAGGTCTTTTCCAGCCTCAATAATTCTGTGATTCAGGCTACACTTGGGACAACAAAACACAAATCCTGAGGCAGTTCATAGAATCACAGAATCATTCAGGTTGGAAAAGTCCCTTGGGATCACTGAGTCCAACCATCAACCCTACTCTACAAGTTCACCCCTAAACCAGATCCTCCAACACTACATCTAAGCGACTTTTAAGCTCATCCAGGGATGGGGACTCAACCACCACCCTGGGCAGCCCAGTCCAGTGCCTGACTGAGTTTATGAAGATTTTTTTCCTGATGTCTAACCTAAACCTGCCCTGTTGAAGCTTGAAGCCATAGGCTGGACTTGATTATCTCAGAGGTCTTTTCCAGCCTCAGTCATTCCGTGATTCTGTGTTCTAAGCTCAGCCTAAGTGTCTGTATTCAATACATCCTACGGAATACTGACATCAAAGGTACACAGCCATACAGGTCTGTTCGGAGACCCTGATAAACCCAAGATGATCACTTTATGTACTGCAGCATGTTCCTTCGCTCTTTACCTATAAAACATTCACATGGCTTGTGGGTACAGAGAGAAGGAAATGACAGACATGATATCTAAATGCATTTTTGGGGTTTAATTAAGATGCGTTGATCTGGACAGCTAAATTGTCATATCGTATAAACCCAAAGCTTTGTGATGTGATTAATGTCTCTTGACATAATCTATTAATGTGATTAATTGAAAAACTTGCCTTTGCAATTTATTTCTGCACTTGAGTCTTAAATACTTGGGAGGCATTTTAATGTGATCTCAGATGGCATGAAATAGCCAAATCCTTGGGTAGAGCTCTCAGGTACAAACATAAAGACATTATCCTTTTCTCTTCCCAACAGAGTATGATTTTGCTCCAGGGGATAATTGGCTGATGTGGATAAAGCAGACCAAGTTGTTCAAGCTACAACAGGGTAGGTTTAGACTTGACACGAGGAGAATTTTTTTTCACAGAAAGGATGGTCAGGCACTGGAATGGGCTGCCCAGGGAGGTGGTTGAGTCACCACCCCTGCATATGTTTACAGATCATTTGGATGAGGTGTTGAGGGATCTGGTTTAGGGGTGAACTTGTAAGGTAAGGTGGTTGGACAGACTCAATGATCCCAGAGGTCTTTTTCAACCTGAATGATTCTGTGATTCTTCAGGCACTCTCCATTCTTAACATCATCAGCCAAGAGCCCTCCCCAGGCACAACAAGGAAAGTTTTGCGAACTCTCTTCTGGATTCCTAAAAAGTGACTCCACTGACCCATCCAGGTGTTAATGTTGTAGATTACACTGTGCTGATTGTGATTGTTTGTGCCTTTTCATCAGACAGCCAGACAAGCTTGTCTTCCCCTCAAAGAAATCAGGGGTCATATTTGGCCTGCAGTTTGATAAAACAGGTTACAAAACCTGCCACCGAGGCAAGAAATCTCCAAGTACATGTGTATTATGTTATTAGAAATAATACACTTGTATATATTATATCATGAAGGTTTTCGTCCATGGTCACAATCCAGACACAATCCTGGTGTCCTTGTGTTTTAAAATTACCAGTTGGTCCTGGTTGCAAAGTGTTATCCTCAATACTGTGGTTTATACTGCTCCATGTGAACCGTGTCTATCAATTCATGAACTGTCTATAAGCTTCGAAACAAATGTAGCTCAACTTCATTTTCATTTTTGAAAATAGAAATTATTAATTTTTAAATATAATCTTCATTTTAAACATTTCATTCTGCCCTATTCACCAAGCCCATCTGCATGGCAATTATTCCATATTCTACTTATCCAAGCACTCTTATTTATATTACTCACATCAAAAAGGCTTCAAAGAGCGGAAAGGCTTTGCAGAATAACTTGTGTGTCACAGAACAGCAGAATCATAGAATCATTAAAATGGAAAATGCCTTCAAGATCATTAAATCTAACCATTAACCTAACTGGTGCTACTTGAGGCCATTTCCTCTGGTGCTGTAATTCATTATTTGTGAGAAGAGACCAGCACCCACCTCTCTACAACCTTCTTTCAGGTAGTTGTAGGCAGCAACAGGGTCTCCCCTTAGCCTCATTTAATTCAGACCAAATAGACCTAGCTCTCTCAAGCAGCTCCTCATAAGGTGGAACTTGGTGCTGTCAGCAAATGTATTGAATCACAGAATCACAAAGAATCACAGAACATTAGAGATTGGAAGGGGTCTCGAAAGATCATCTAGTCCAGTCCTCCCGCCACAGCGGATCCCCTAGATCCAGTCACACAGGAACATGGCCAGGAGGGTTTTAAATGTCTCCAGAGAAGGAGACTCCATAACCTCCCTGGGCAGCCCGTTCCACTGAAGGTGCAGTCAATCCCCTCATCCAGACTATGAATAATGATGTTAAACAGGAGTGACCCAAATATCTTCATGATAATGTACACAAAATCAGGTGCGTTCTGAAGAGCAGAAAGTCACACTGGCTCACACAAAAAGATGATTATAGGACCCTTTGCTATCTTGCATTTCTAGCTACCCCTCCAGCTAAACACTGTTGTAGGAACTGTGCCATCTCTCCAGCCTTTCAACCCTTGTACCTCTAGATCATGACCTCACTAGAATGTAGAGACGGCTGTTCTTCATGGAGGTCTTTTACAATTGACTGGGTAATTAATGTATTAAGCTACTCTCTTCTAACATCAGAAGAGGATGAAGGATCTGAGGGTAACTGCAGTTTAGAAGATGTAGGACATGATTTTTTTCTAATTGAGTGAATTTCTAATTCAATTCTTCTTGGTTCTAAACTTATTGAAAAGCTCTTTATACCTTTGTATTCGGAGAAGCACCTCTGCTAATGTAAGTTACAGATCGTGCAAGACACAGGAGAGGGTTTTAGTGGAGACAGTGTGTAAAAGATGAAGGAAATTCAATGTGCAATGTCCTTTTTATTTGCTAAAACTAGGTTTAACAGTTTAAATTTATTTCTTCTGCTTAGCTGGGTACTTAATGGGCGAAGGACAAGAGTAATTGTGTGGAGAAGGATAGGAAAAGGCATAGCCTGGAGATGATTCTTGCTTGATCAACAAGAGCAATAGTAATTTATTTAGCCCTTTGCATCCTCAGTTATTCAGAGCTAGGACTCTCGAGCACCTCCTAAGAAGGAAACATATTCAGACCTTGACAGTAAACAGGTGACTCTTGTGCAACTTCAGTGACTCATGTGAGAACAAATCAATAGTTCGCATAAGGCTTGTGTAACAGGTTCACATGGCAGCAGAAAGAAGGTCTGTTCATTGCTAGGGTAGAAAGGTATGAGTAGGGTAGCAAAGAATGAATAGTGCATAAGTAGAATAAGTAGGAAGGAAGACTGAACTCATACATTTTTGAATACAACCTAGATTGTGGTGCTTGGCATTGAAACAACACTTACCACCCTGGCACAGCAGGAGACAGAGATCCATAGTGCTGTTACTCAGATTGTACCTGACATGAGGATAAATACAGCAACTTCTGTCTTGCAAGGCTGCTAGTTCCGCTCTACTCTGCACTGGTAAGACCCCACTTGGAGTACTCTGTCTAGTTCTGGAGTCATTAACATCAGAAGGACAGAGAGAAACTCCAATGATCAGAGGGCTGGAGCACCTTCCCCTATGAGGACAGGCTGAGCAAGTTGGGGTTGGTCAGCCTGGAGAAGAGGGGGCTCCCAGGTCACCTTCGAGCAGCTTCCCAATCTCTGAGGGAGGGGGCTACAAGAAAGCTGGGGAAGGGTTTTTGACGTAGGTGGTAGAGAGAGGACAAGGGGAAAGTGTTCCAGACTTGAAGAGGGGGGGTTGAGGTTGGACATGAGGACAAATTCTTTGCTGTGAGGGTGCTGAGATGCTGGAACACGTTTCCCAGGGAAGTGGTGGCTGCCCCATCCCTGGCAGTGTTGAAGGCCAGGTTGGCTGGGGCCCTGAGTAACCTGCTCTAGGGAAGGTGTCACTGCCTGTGCAGGAGGGTTGAAGCTAGATGATACGGTCCCTTCCAAACCTGGCTATTCTATGATTCTTAGGACTTCTATGCATAGAATAATCTAGTGACTTCACTAAATCCTAAATTCAAAGGAAAAAAAATATCATTTTATGGCTCCACTTATCTTCTCCCTGTGGTATAAGTTGCCAAAGAGCTCCCTGGGGTTTCTGCTGCTCAGTTTCCATCGACTTCAATACCAAAAGCATGGCTAATGCCCCATGCAGGTCTATAAAATCCTGATCATATCAGTTTAGTTTACTGGCAAGACCAAATTGTTATAACTGTCAGTTCAGCACAGCCAACACAGCTGTTAAAGAGCAAAGCTGACTTGCACTCTGCCTCTCATATTATCAACAACATTGTGATCCAGATTTTGAGTCCACAGATTCTACTGCTGTTGATGACTGGTGTTGTGCACAGCTAAACGACAAGGCAGCTCAGAAATGTTCTGGACGAAGCCCCAAGAGTTCAAATGGTTCTCTGAAACTTTTCCAGATGCCATGGATCTGCAAAATTGAGCTGGCACTGCTGTGACTACTGGGTGCCCAGATACCTTACTACAACTGGGAAGAGCCTGGTCCCACCCTCTTGGGACTCACCCTCTAGGTATTTGTGAGCACTGATCACATCTCCCCTCACTGTTCTCCTCTCAAGGATAAACAGGTCCAGCTCTCTCAGCCTCTCCTCATAAGGAAGATGCTCCAGCCCTGTGATCATCTTTTTTGGGACCTCAGAGCTAAAGCAATACGTGAGTTTCACCCACTAAGAGTGCTTTGAGGAAACAACAGGATGAGGGCTTTTTCGCTGATGTCTCACATGTTGTTAAAAACTAAACACAATTGTTTTACAAGAAACAGCTTGAAAAACCATTTTGACAGTATTTCTGTGCAAACTCTCACTGCATTTACTCAGGTACAATTCACAAAGGTATGACAGAAAAACCTACTATTGACCCAATCTGACCAACAGAATTTTCAATCCAGATCAAAACTGAAGAGCAATAAATCAGAGACTGTTAGTTTCCCTGTCTCATTTTGAAAGTTATACTTCTTGTTCATTTATATTGCTCATAGATAGTGTGACAGAAATTCCTGGAAGAGGAAGACTACCTTAAAAAAATCCCAGGATCACAGAACATTAGGGATTGGAAGGGACCTCGAAAGATCATTCAGTCCAACCCTCCTGCCACAGCAGGATCCCGTAGATCCAGTCACACAGGAACAGGGCCAGGTAGGTTTTAAATGTCTCCAGAGAAGGAGACTCCACAACCCCCTGGGGCAGCACCTTCCAGTGCTCTGTCACCCTCACTGGGAAGAAGGTCCTTCTCACATTGATGTAGAACCTCCTTTGTTCCAGCTCTCACCTACTGCCCATTGCGTGCCCCTGAGCAGAGCCTGACTCCATCCTCCTGACACCCACCCTTCATATATTTATCAACATTAATGAGGTCACACCTCAGTCTCTTTTCCTCCAAGCTAAAAGAGACCCAGCTCCCTGAGACTTTCCTCATCAGGGAGATGTTCCACGCCCTTCCTCACCCTTGTGGCTCTATGCTGGCCTCTCTCCAGCAGTTTTTTGTCCTTCTGGAACTGAGGGGCCCAGAACTGGACACAATTATCCAGATGTGGTCTCACCAGAGCAGAGCAGAAGGGGAAATCAACCTCACAGATCAGAGTGCACTTTATGCCTGTGCCTGTCATGAGTCTTGTACTGCCAAACAAGGAAACAGAGAGAGCAACACAGATACAACATCTAAAAGGATTTGGAATTGTCACCTTAACATCTGTGTTTGCTTTTATGATGCTGTATGTGTGTGTTCGTACAGTGAGGATGCAGAAGGTGTTTCAGACAAGTTACACACACACAGAAAGAAAGCCTTTCTTTTTTTTCCTAAGATCTCATAATTATGAAAGAGGAAAAAATGACAAACAAGAGATTGATGGGGAATAAGAAAGGAAAGAGCTGTGTTCGCCACCACTGTAACATGCACATCGTGTCACACACTTGGCTTACTTTAATTAAATATTGTTTTGGTGAGATATGCTTTCACCAGAGGAGATGCAAATCATGGGTGTTGTCAGAAGACAACAGGGAAGGCCAGGGCAAACCCAACGCACCAAGAGACATTTCTGAAGGACAGATGAGGTTGTGTTTGGAAGATGCTGACAAGATGACGCAACAGCCTCACATCCATTATTCCCAGTGCTGGTGTAATTAGGGTGACTCACATCAAAAAGCTCGAGAAGTACACCCGCTACTGTTTCTTGTACAGATGTTAAGTTTTCTGGAGTACCTGCCTACCAACTCTTTCAGGTTTTTCTGTGCCTCAGATGGACTCACTCTGAGACAGATTTACCCTGCCTTGTCACGGATATGCAACATCAAGGAAGTCCGTATGAACATCAGGCAAGGGTGTTCTTCTCTATGTGTATATCACAGAACCACAGAAAATTAGGGGTTGGAAGGGGACTCAAAAGATCATCCAGTCCAATCCCCACTGCCAGAGCAGGATCCTCTGCAGCAGGTCACACATGAGTCTAGCTGAGTTTTGGATGACTCCAGAGCAGGAGACTCCACAGCCTCTCTGAGCAGCCTGTTCTACCCTCACAGTGAAAGGTTTGTTCTTATGTTTATGTGCAACCTTCTGTGCTCTAGTTTGCAACCACTGGCCTTTGTCCTATCACTGGGCACCACTGAGCAGAGCCTGGTGTAACTCTCACCCTTTATGGATTTATAAGTGTTAATGAGGTCACCCCTCAGTCTCCTCTTCTCTAGACTGAAGAGCCCCAGCTCCCTCAGTATTTCCTCATCAAGAAGATGCTTCATTTCTTTAATCCTCCTTTTGGCTCTGTGCTGGGCTCTTTCAAGCTGCTCTGTGTCCTTCTGGAACTGAAGGGCCAAGAACTGGACCCACTGGATCCTTGATCTTTTTATAGTTCATGCAACTGCATTTCAAGATGGTCCCTGGGACAGCAACCAGTACCTGTTATTGGATGTGCAGTAGGCTGCAGACTCTAAGGAAATTTCTTTCAGGCTTTCCATGTGCCCCAGGAGAACTGCAAATCCCTGTTGACTTTCATCAAGCAACATCACAGGCTGAGGGAGCTGGGTCTCTTGAGCTTGGAGAAAAGGAGATTGAGCGGTAACCTCATTAGTGTTGATAAATATGTGAAGGGTGGGTGTCAGAAGGATGGAGCCAGGCTCTGCTCAGGGGCATCCAATGATAGGACAAGGGGCAATGGGTGTGAGCTGGAA
>JAOXOE010026362.1:0-22042 GCA_028565055.1 Phoeniculus purpureus
GAATGTGTTTTGTCTATAGAAGAGGAGGCTGAGAGGAGACCGTACTGCTGTCTACAACTACCTCAAAAGAGGTTGTAGCAAGGCCGGTGCTGCTCTCTTCTCCAAAATTACTAGTGATAAGATGAAGGGAAATGGCCTCAAGTTGCGTCAGGGGAAGTTTAGATTGGATCTTAGGAAGACGTTCTTCACTGAGAGAGTGGTTAGGCACTGGAACAGGCTACCCAGGGAGGTGGTGGTGTCACCGTCCTTGGAGGAGCTTAACAAATGAGTTGATATTGCTCTTGAGGCCATGGTCTAGAGATTAGGGTGATGTTGGGATGAGGACTGGACTGGATGATCCTGGAGGTCCTTTCCAGCCGTGATGATTCTATGATTTTATGATTCTATGATTCTATTTTGAGTTACAAGATATTAAACGTATTTTCTCCCATCATGTCCTGTTGAGGAGGAGTATTGATAAAGCATCTTAGTGGGCACCTGGTTGGCAGCCAAAGTTGAAGTTGACTTAACAAAATTTAATATCTGTGTCTTTTTCAGTAAATATGATCTTTTCTGATGTGAAATTAAAATCGAAGAAGGTAACTATATACTTTATTGAGTTCAATAATTAACAATTTTATCACTAAAATGTCTCAATCAACTAACCTGTGTTTTCAAAAACTTAAACTAAAGAAGCAAGTGCATATGGACTATCCTTACCACCAAAGAAAATGAAACTAATATTAATGATAAAACATAATAAATTGATAAAACAAAACGTGGAAGCCATGTAGTTCAAGACAGGGAATTTTCACTGAGGGTTGTAATTTGATTTAGTGGGTTTCTTGCCTGAGGGATTGTAGATTGAGTCTTTTGTCATCTGCTCTTTGTTCAGCTTGGAATTCTAAGCTGATTTTTTTGACTTCGTGAAATCAGTATGAATGATTTGGAGCTTCCTGTTTCCTGTTCACAGTTTCCTACTTCTTCACATTTCATCTTTTTCTTCAGAGAGCAAGCACATGTAACAGGACTGAGCATGGCAGCCTTCTTCCCCTTGAGGCATGGTGAAGAGTGGGAGTTTTATAGCTTAAGAAATCAGAGAAGGAAAGGTTTCACCTGAAATGCAGTGTTTGCTGAAATGTACTTCTTCCCTCGCATGTGGCCATAGGAAGTGGCACACTAGAAATGGAAAACTGGCTTGGAAACAGATAGGTCAGGCAACCAGACCTCGAAAGACTCATTAGGGAGTCTCCATGCTGACAGACACATGCATAGAATTAATGGACTCCATGTTCCCCATAAGGAAGAGAACTGCTGGAGGTTCCTTTCCTCTGAGAGGATGAGGCAACTCAGCTCAGGTATGTAAGAATGTGTGATTAATCTCCGTATGTCTTAGTGTTGAAGCTTTTATGTTGCGTGAATTAAATGTATCTTGTTTTTTACACCAATTGAGTAAAGTTTTGGTTTTCTTGAACCAGTTATAAACCTCTTTTGAACCACTTTTTTGGCCCATTAGAACACTATCTAAATTAATTGTTTACTCTCATCTCAGACCTGATCAACTGATCAAATGATGACACTGATATGGCATTTAAGAAGAGTTGGTAGAATAAAAGTGATGCCCAGAAAGTGTTATGGGCATCTTATTTCAAAATATTTGTAAGCCATTTGTATGCCAAAATTAGGATGACTTCTGATTTAAACAACCTGGGAAACATATGGACCTCTGTCCTGAAATTTTGGGTTAAATAGATGACTACAGGTTTATAGACAAAACCAGATTTGTTCAGCAGTGGAGAACAGTCTGTGTTACCTGGTTCATGCAGGAATGTTACAAGATCTTTAAAGAAGAGGTAAAAAGACTTGAGCAGCCCTCATAAGGGCTGTGACCATTCTTCCTTCTACCGAGTATCTGTGAGACACACAGCCAAGCTTGTGTGCACAGCTATAGAAAGTGAGTTTGTGCAGTGGCTGTCAAAACAATGCTGGCAGTGCAGCTCCCGGGCATTAACCCAGGTCACTAGTGTTCACCTTCCTACAGCCTCAAACCACGAATGTATCACTCTAA
This sequence comes from Phoeniculus purpureus, assembly GCA_028565055.1. Classification (NCBI taxonomy): domain Eukaryota; kingdom Metazoa; phylum Chordata; class Aves; order Bucerotiformes; family Phoeniculidae; genus Phoeniculus; species Phoeniculus purpureus. The sequence goes on from JAOXOE010026362.1 coordinate 2,048, forward strand.
GAAACACCAGACCATGAAAGGTAGTTTCTCACAAAGTGATAGCAAAAAATATTAGTAATCCACCTAGCTTCATTGAACCTGAACTCGCATTCTCTGTTAAAGCTCTAGGCTCCACTTTTTTCTTTTCATCCTGAAGAATTAATTTAAGGTACTCTATCTACATTTTATCTCTTGTGCTTTAGAAAGATCATGAGCAATAAATCAGCTAAGTGATTTATTGAAAATGTAGAAAAGGAAGGGAAAGGAAGGAAGGGCAGAATGATAAGTTTTGAGCTGATTCCCTCAGGTTATTGCCTGAATGGCTCACTGTGAGGTAAAATACAGGAGCTAAAGGGTGAATACACATACATGATACAACACTAAGAACCTAGGACCTGTTACTTAAAGAAATATCCTTATGAAAGTACTTGATTAATGTCATCATTCTAATACGATGCAATTGGACTTGAATGATTAAAAGTAGCTTCCATCTTCTTATTTGTCTCTCTTGCTGCAACATGATAGATCCTGTTCCTAACAGTCATTTGCTGTTAAGTGTTTGAGATTATAAAAGACTATGTTTTGACAAGTGCATTTGCAAGAAATCTGCATTCCTTGCAATGAAATGCTGTCTTAATGTCAGAATCTATATATTAGTTGGTTTCTATTCGCTTATCAAGACACTTGGACATAAGTCCTCTTAACAAAGAGTTAAATATATTTCCAAAAGAAAGAATTAATCTAAAAAAATAAAAAACTATTTGCAGATTTCTTTTTGTCATTACTGCATCATGGGAGAGACCTGTTACTGATGAGCTGGATGGACTTCTGGGGTTTTTCATTTGGGGATTTTAAATTATTTTTTTCAGGTAGAGATGCATCAGTTCATGACAATTCAAGATCTGGCTCCTGGTTGCAACTTAGATGAGACCCTGCTGTGGTGATTTAGATGAGAATTCTGCTGAGCTCTCTACCTGCTTTGACATAACCCTGTTATGATGGCAGGCACAGATTGATGACTAGTGCTGACAAAATGAGGGGAAAAAATCTAATGCTGGCACCTAGGAGGGCTGAGCTGCGAGGACAGTTATGTGAACATAGAAAAGTTGTTCATCCAACACTTGTCACTGCAATGTGCTCAAATGCTTGGCTACTGAGATATAACAAAAGTGGTGGTCAGGGAGATGTATTTTCCTGTGCTTCTGTTAAAGGTACATGTTAATGCAATTTGCTCTGTCACAGAATCCATTAAAAACAATTTAACTGAGTGTAGAGCAAGAGGCACAGCTCAAGCAATCCCGTTCCGTTTTTAACAACGTTCTTCTGCCATCTTGGCTAAAGAAGCTGACAGCAGAAATGACTTCTTCAGAAATACTGCTCTGGATTGTATTGGAACTACCTATAGTCTCCAAAAATGTAACTTCAGTGTTAAAGTGCTGGACTGATTCTTCCTGAAGTCCCCAAACAATTACATTTTAGATTATTACCATTGTGTTAACGTTTTTAATTTGGTTAAGTTTGTAATTAGCCTTTTCCTCTCACTCTGTGTGCAAGCATTTCTACAGTGCAAAATGCATTTGAAATACCTTGCATGGAACTTCACTATCTTCACAGTGATTCTCCATACTTAGATACTGACAATAACATTTATTCCTGTGCATGTTCATTTACTAAAGAGGTCTGTTCTATGTGGTGATAGTGTTCTGAGAAACTATGGTGCCATTCCTCATACTCTTTACTATATGCCTTAACATTCACTGTTTCACAACTCTTTTGGAAATCTATTGGTAAATCTTTGTACTGCAAGAGCAGTGATCTGGATCTGTTTATTGTGTGCCCTTCTTCACACTTGCTGTATTGCAAAAGGAAAAGGAAATGAGCTGGATTTTATTTAGATTTTGTGTAGCTTTGTTATATTTGGGGTAAGGAGTAGAGGAATCTTTTTACACATGGAGAACAAGCCACCACTGCAAGAAGAATATTCTTTTAATTTACAGTTCAGTTTCGCTCAATTGACATTCAATAACCATGGTTATAAATCAAAGTAGCCTTATGTTCATCTATCTTTTAATCATAATAATACCCATGAAAAGTACTAAATAGTACAATATGCTTTAGACAGTAGGGATTTAGAAAATAATTTCATAGGGAATAAAATAATAGTAATCTTTAAAATAAATTCATAGAAATTTTAGACAGTGTATATATTGCGTGCATATAAAAAAAATAATTAAAAGACTGCATGGTTTATATTCCAGGGAAACTCAAATTGTTTGTATGTTTCTGTATCTTGGGACAACGTCACTCATGATTTTTTTTTTTATAGTCTTGCTGAGTTTTATACCTGAGCAGATGGATGTCACGCATAAATATTTGTGAATAATTCCTTATCATGTAAGTGCTCCTCCCTGACCAGTATATCCTTCTAGCATCCTTCTTTTACCATATGAAGTCTATTATTTTCATCTATAATCTGCAAAAATATATAAACTCCCAGAATTCTATTTACAAAAGGAAATAAAATTTTTACAATATCTTAAAAGACACAAAATGGGAATAAATCAGTATGAAAATGTACTAAAATTATTGCTACTTTATCAGGATCTGCCAAGCAATGTGTAATGATAAGAAACATTTGGGTTTTACATTTAAGTAGATATGCTTCTTACTGTCATTTATTCACCCACAACACGAATTTAGTGCATCAGCTTGTGGTTAGCTTCCATTTTTTAGTTTTGATCTAACCTTCATAAGCCAATGTCATGATGCATACTATTAGTAAAAGACTGTCTTCACATCACCAGTGTGACTGCTATGTGGAAAAACAAAAATAAAGAAAAAAAAGTTCTACAACTCAAGTGATTATTCTCAAGTAATATTCAGTATCTTCTGTGGAGCTATACCCATAAAACACCTTTTATTTTCTTGCGTGGTGAGGAAGTTTGTCAAATCATCCAATTTGTTTCTGATTTAGCAATGCCATAGTCAAATGTAAATTTTAAATTTTAAGGTTTAGAATATTCACTACGTGTGAAAAAACATCTCCGCACAATGAGAACAACTAATATATAGAAATAACCTTAGATTAGAAAATACACTAAATTTTCATGTGCTCTAGGACAACAATGAATCTTTAAGTTAAATCAACATAATTACACTAAACAAAGTTTCAGACATTTTTACATATACAGTGCTCTAACCATCTCAGCTGTTATAGAATATTACTTAATTGGACACATAATTAAGAGGTTATTTGCAAATACAGTCACAGTTATACAGTATATCTTCAATTTAGTAAAAATTTTAAGCAAATTTTCCTGTATAGTTGAAATAACAATTCTTAATTGATGGTTTTACTATCTTTTGAAAAGGAGGAGGTTGCAAGTTAATCTTAAGCCATTGGCATGGTTAATTATTGGTGATGTAAGACAATGCCTTTTGACAAGTCTTCCATTTCCTTATAAGTCAGAAACTACAATTCAATTTGGTAATACTATCCTGAGTTTCAACAACACAGACACAATGCACTTGATAATGTACAACATATCTATGTTTAGGGATGTGATTATATAACATAAAATATTTATTTAATATCTGTAATACTGAGTAATCTGTAAGGATAATAACAGATTGTCAGACTGTAAAAGAGTCTTCCCAAAAAAAATGAATGGTCTGTCTTTTTTGTTGGATATAAATTTGACGTATTTATCCATAGCATTTTAACAACTGCAGAGATCAATATTCATATTTTTAACACTGACAAAACAGGTTTTTAAGATTAAGATATCAGTTTGTCTGCATCTGCTGTTACTTGTGACATGTGTTAGCATTGCTTTGAAAGTCTCACAGACAATACATTGACCCAAGATCACATTGTCCAAAATTTTGACTTGCAGTATTAAACTAACTTTGGAGTTCTCAGATCAAGATATAGCTCTGAAGACAAATTTTTAAGCATTTTGGGAAGACAATCATGCTTCTTTTTTCAGTGATCTATTTAGTATAATTAAATTTTTCAGGGTTTCACACCAAATATCCTAATTTTTCACTGTCTTTCTCTAGACTCTTGGAAAAACTGTTGCATGCTTCGCTGGAATTAAAAAACTTGAGTTTAAAATTCATACTTAGGATTTCTTTTTTAAAAAGGCTGATGCTTAAAATTTTACTTTTTCTATATGATATCAACTATTATCTTATGCAGCCCAAGGAACTGAGATAGGAAGAAAGAGAGTGAATAACTGCTTTCCAAACAGCATTTCATATTTCATTTGGAAAATGAAAATTCAAGAAAAAGTAAATGTAAGACAGTAGAATATGGTTCTTCAGACTAGTAACTTCAGTCAAAAGACTTTGCAAATAAAGCTGTCTTTAAGTAGGTTTTCTTATTTTTCCTTAATTTTTTTGACAATTTTGTAACTCAGATCATTATTTTTTTAATTTTAATACCAAAGACTTCTTCACACTAAACTCTACTGAACCTTCTAAAAACATTAACAGTTATTCATAGTTTAAAAATTTAGTCACCTCCTGACTGGTGCTTGTTTTCGTGTAGAAGACTTCTAGCTAAACATGCACAGATGCTTGTAGTTAGCAAATCAATATCAGTTTCTAATGCACAGTAATTGAAGGAAATGACACTAATTCAACTGGTTTAGATTGTTATTGCATTCTTCCTAAGGGCTGAGTCCTTTCACAGTATGCTCAGTATAACCACTTGTTGCAGATAAGTTGATTTCCTTTCAGAAAAAGAGAGCAGTTAAAGACAATGAAGAAGTAAATATTTAATCATTAACAGATCATAGTCCCAGTCAAATGCTTTATTTCTTGAGCCACACAATGCTGTGTCTTCTACACTAGTCAATAACAATCACATTTGGAAATAAGCCAAGTCAGTAAAACGTGAAATGTAGTATAGAAGAAATCTGCAGGCAACAAAAAATTAGCTTTAGGTTTGTGATGTAGTGTATTGTAACTATGACAGCATAAAGTATTTTTCTACAATTTGCCTAGTCTTTTCCAGACAAAACATGTGTTTAGCACCCCCAAGTTTGATAGAAAATGAGATAAATAGAAATAATATACTGGCAAAACTGAAAACCAATGCCACAAAAAACTGTCTCACTCTTCAAGGTCCTTCCACAGGTTTTATAACAAATGATGAAGGAGATAGAGTCAGACAACTGCTGTAACAGATAGAAAATTCACAAAAGGTTCCCAGCTACATGATTTATTTCAGAGTAACAGGATTATTGAATACCTTTTGGTTGACAGATGCATAAAACCCTCCATAAAGCCATTTGTCATTTCTAGGTGGGCATTGTGAAATTGCCTGCAATAAAAAAACAGCATACGGAGTAATGGATAAACATGCTACAGAAATATATTTAGCTAAGTATTACATCCTCATCAATGCTCTTCTGACAATAGGAACACTGAACACAGGGCATTTGAGTTTAGATCAACTTAGTCACTCAGCCTGTGATTTCTGTAGCACATGATTCAGTATGACTGATCCTCTGATATAGTTCAACTAACAGGGATCTCTTAAAAGAAAGCAGATCTAAACACTAATGTAAAAGTTTCTTTCATCAACATTTTAATTTTTGTATCATGTAAGATTTGTCTTCCCGCAATGAAGTATAAATATGCCTGGACAGACTGCATATTAAGGTAGCTGAGGTCCTGGAGGCAGACTCCAAAGCATCTCTATCCTGTGCTAGCTGAATTTATCCTAAGCCTTAGTAAAGCTCTAAATAAAGCCAGCTGAAGCATTTCTAACTTACTAGTCAGCACAGACATATTCAAACGGCAGAGAAGAGGATGCTAAACTAGACTGGGTCCTCCTCCACAGTCTCTTCAACTGCGTCAGTGTCTGCAAGAGGTGATGGCAATGTGTAGCTTCATTGTACTCAGCAAAGTTCCATCAAATCTCTCAGTTCCACCTCAACACCAGAATTGAGGAACAGCTCTGCAGTCTCTGGCTGCAATAAAATAGTGCAGGCAGGGAACAACCGTATCACCAGTCTTTAAAGCTAACAGTAATGTAAAGCAGTCACACAAAGAGGAATGTAAATTTAGTCATTTAAATTCTGAGGAACTAGCCTTCCTGAAAATGTTTCTATCTTTAAAACTTATTTCAAGTAAATTTTAATTTCTTGAATTCACAGAATTCATTTATTCTAAGAATGGCCTTTGTGTAACCTTTTTTTCTATCTCTCTTTAAGGGAATCACAGACTCATAGAATGTCTTTGATTGGAAGAGACCTTTAAGATCATTTAGTCCAACCTTCAACCACGCACTGACAGGTCACCCTTAAACCATTTCACTCGGTGCTATGTTTATCTGTTTTCTAAATACCTCTAGGGATACTGACTTCACCACTTTCCTGGGCAGCCTATTCCCATGATTGATAAAGTTTTCCATGAGTGAACGGACCTTCTGAAGAAGCAATGATAAAATTGTATTAATGGTAAAAGCAGGCACAAATCTTTTCAAGATTTTTACCATCTCTCATTTCAGAAACAAGCCTCCTTCCTACTCCCTCTGCCTATTAACCTTGATGAGAAACATTACAGAAGGCTAGTAAAGCAATGAAGAGAATGTCAACTTTTTTGTCTAGGATTTATTTAAACCAAGAGAACTTTGTTATTGTATTTGCTTTCCAGAGAGAAATTGGTTATTTTAATCTTTAAATTGTCAAGAGTTAGTATTATTTAATGCATACAAAAAGTCCTTTTATTTTGTTTGTCAATTCACCAAGTTTTTGGCTGGATTGTAAGCGCAGATATTCAAATGTACTTCCCTTTTCCACAATTTTGAGTTCAGTTTATAAAAGCCATGATAATTTGGCGTGATCTTTATTCTAAAACTGTTGATACTAAAAGACATTTCTCTTGAGTGTGTAAACTTAATAAATCCAACAGAACACATCTTTTTTTAAAAACATAACCCAAGCACAACATGTTTATTTTTGTATTTCAAACGTTCCTTTCAAAAAGTCAACCAGGAATTTAATGATGATACTCCTTTTAGAGTGGTTTAGCTAAGAGGTACTAAGCTAAGGTGGTGGTGTTGTTTATTTTTATTAACATTTTAAATATTATAATTTTTTTTTATTTGTAAGCCACCCTTCCATTTATTATTTGATTCCCAAATCCACTGGAGGAACTTTATTTGTAAACATATTTTAAAACAAATTTTTAAGAACCATGCTCTGAAAATGTCACTAACTGAGAAATACACTGAGAGGTGCATTGAGAGAATTTTTTATATGTAATTTTATAGATATTTGGAAGAAAAATTGAAATTAATGAGAAAGAGGAGGGAATCATACTTCTTTGTTAAACAAGTTTGTAGTGTTTTTTAGTAGTGTAATCTTTCAGAACTCACTTCTAACCATTTCTTGATTTAAGGGACAGTTTTAGATTTTAGAACTTCTGATTATAGCAGAATATTACTAAAAGTTGTTTGTTCTTCTTCCCTGACAAATAATGAGACCAGGCTTTTGTATTGCATAAGCCATTTTGTAACTTTTGAGACAGCAAGTATTCTTAATTATCAACCAGTGACAAAGAGAGTCTTTCAGTCACAGCATCACATTGTTCTGTTGTGAAAAAGATTCATTGTTCTGTTGTTCCGTGTTTACCTCAATACAGGAAGGTAATTACATATTTATTTTGACTGCTAGGAGATACTAATTTCTCTTGCCACGCTTCCCATATCCTCTACTTCTTTGTCAATGATTAAGAAAGACTTATTTACAAATATGGTTTAGTGGGCATGGTAGCATTGGGTTGATAGTTGGACTTGATGTCCAACTTGATGGAGGTTTCTTCCAGCCCTTATGATTCTATGATTCTATTTCACTAGCTAGATCATATACTATGAAATTTCTGGGAAAATAAGTGCTCTTATATAAAAAAAAATCTCTTTCCATTCTACTGCTTGGTCACACGTACTAACTCTAGCTTCTCTCCCTTTTAGCACTAAAAGAAAAACCCAGTACTCTAGGAAAGATTCTTCACAGACTAGACAATGTGGAAAAGTGAACAAGCAAGGTCTTAATCATCACATAAACAGAAGAAACGTGGTACTAAGATGCCGCTCTGTGATACCATCTCTCTCCGGTACCGGAAGTAGCGTGCATACCTTTCTGATTTACCACAAGTAAATTGGAACAGACAGTACAAGGCCTTCCATTTCTATGTACTGAAATGAAGAGTTTTTACCTTTCTTTGGGTCCTGTTGAGATACTTTTTCATCAGGTTGTAAAATACAGCAAATAATATGCAGAAGCTAAAATGAGAATGCATGGAGACATTCCTCTGGAGAAAAAATCCCCAGATTTTCTCATGTGTATCATAATTAAATATGCATGCATGCACCTTTACTGTGCAGAATGACTCGGTGCATTAAAAAGAGGAGAGAGATGCCAAAGCAGAAGTTACAGACTCCTTACAGTTACAGTGATATAATGCATTGACTCAGCTTTAATTTCTAGTAGTTTACAAGTACGGAAAGACAATAGGGACTGTCCTAGAAAGCTCTTTCTGGTATGCAGTCACAGAACTGCATAGATTGGAAAAGACCTTTAGGATCATAGAGTCGAGCTACCACCAAGCATACTGCTAAGACCTTCTTGCTAATTTTTCTTTTTTTGGAAACAATATTACTATGGGGCAAGCAAGTTATTTATTTGAAAATTAGCAGTTAGTGTGGTGCAGTGAGGAATAAACAAATCAAGTTCACGAAGATTTAAACAGAAGGAAAATTAGCTTCCCCTGATTCAACCCAGGATCTGGTTTGCCTTCTGGGCCACAAGTGCACACTGCTGGCTCATGTTGAGCTTTTCGTCCACAAGCACTCCCAAGTCCCTCTCCTCAGGGCTACTCTCCAGCCAGTCACTGCCCAGCCTGTAGTTGTGCTTAGGATTGCCTCGACCCAGATGCAGAACCTTACACTTGGTCTTGTTGAACCCCATGAGGTTGGCTTTTGCCCACCTCTCCAGCCTGTCCACGTCCCTCTGGATGGCATCTTTGCCCTCCAGCGTATCTGCTGCACCACAGAGCTTGGTGTCATCAGCAAACTTGCTGAGGGTGCACTCAATGCCTCTGTCCATGTCACCGAAAAAGATGTATCCCAAGTCTCTCCTTGCAGGAGGGATTTACCTTCATCCTCCAGCCTCTTCTGGTAGTGGGGAGTGCAAGACTCGACACTTGACCTTGGTGAACTTCACTGTGTTCAAAAGGATCCACTTCTCCACACTTGTCTTGGGTCTCAGGGAAACAGACTTTGATATGAGGAGGGTCATGCAAGTACTTTGGGCCACTGTTTCCCTCAGAAGACTGTTACTTACAACAAAATCCCATTTCTTCATTCTGGAGGTGATGATGATAACAGAGGAAGGTCTTTCTGACCTTGAAGACACCTCTGGTGTAGGTGGGCTGTCCTACATCCTCCATTAACTGTCCTTCCACATCCAGCCCCTCATATCTGTTGTACAGAGTCACCTGGGAAGGCGAGACAAGGAAAAGATACTTCTGACACCCTAAAAGTGGACTTATGTCCATTTACTTCTTTCATTTAGGTTGCTTGCCTTCAGTCTGGTAGGGGGAAATAGGAAATACAATGTCTCTTTGACTAGGGTATTTTCTCATGTGTGTTTCCATTTCTTTCTCAAGGAGAGCAGAGCTTGTGTCCCCCAGTCTATGTCTTGTTCAGCGTCCCTGATGCTCCTTAACTTCTTGTCCCAATTAAGTGAGTGTGAGAAAGGTGATCTTTTTAGTAGTCTGAGGAACAGCCAAAGAGCCATAACAATGGCTAAGGAAGAGAGAATTTCAATAACCTGACTTGCGAGGCGAGTTCCAGGTGAACCAAAGCACTCAGACTCAACCCAAAGCACTCAGACTGAGTCCTCCTGGCTTTATCTTAATCAATACTCCTTGTAAGTTACTTTCACTGACTCAGTGAGGTAGTCTGTCTTTTGATACCTTCTGTCTTAGCCCTTCTCCCTCTGCTCAGTAGAGATGTGGGCAGGTCAAATGGTGACAGTGAGTCGGAGTAAGTAATTTGCTGGCAATCCTATTAACTAACAATTTCAGTAAACAAATGGAACGAGTTTGGCAATTGTTACTTAATAACTTTTAGTGAGTGAATGCCTAACGCCTTTCAGTGAAGAATTAATAAAATGCTTTCATAATGAGTCCATTAACAACCTATTGGAATTCATATAAAACTTACATATATGACTATAAGTAGAGCAGAAAAAAACAAAATGAGAAAAGCGTAGGGGAAGGATACAAAGAGGTAGAGAAAATAGAAAATATCACCATTCTTTGGCTCCCACATCATTGTTGAGTACTAGAACTTGATCCAGAGGTGGTGAGGCTGGAGATGACAGCCCCCCTCACCAAAAATGAGAGTTCCTTTTATACAGTGTCCTTTGTTTTGATGACCCAGGAATGTTTGCCTTCTTGTGTGTAATTCAGAGTTCAAATAAGTTAAAACAACATATGAGCTTACACATGACTTAATCAGTAACATTGAGGATAAGTAAAATTGTGCATACACTGGCAGTTTGTTTCTTCAGCACAGATAAAAGGGAAAATCTGTCCCACTCACCCCTTGTCTTCACCAGGGGGTTAGAGAAAGCTTTTTGAAAGTCACCCTTCTGAAGTTGTTAAAGATTGCACGATTAGACACCAAGCTGTCAAGTTGTTTGAGACAAAACAGATGATCCTTTCGAGTCCACGACACTTCTGTGCTTCCCCCCACAATTCTGCCACCAAGCTGAGCCAGTCGGTCACACAGTCACACCACACAGAGGTCTTGTCAGAGTTGTTGTTTCCTTGGAAATTCCCTGACAATCCCAAAAGTTTGAGACATGGAGAGCTCTATGTGCATTTCTGCACAGACACAGGAGACCTCAGACCAGCTGCATGTGAGCTGAGAGGTGAGTGGCAGGGACTGTTGATGGGGGGACCGTGGAGCTTTTAAATATGGCTATAGTGGAAGCCACCAGTCTATAGATACACAAGAGGAGCCTTCTGAGTACAGCATGGGAGTACATGTAGGTGGACATGAATGGATCCTGCATATGCCTCCCTATGCACACAGCAGCCTGCAGTGAAGAGTGCACAGTAAAAGTGCTGCAAGATCTGCCTACTCTACCTGCTCTACCCAAGAGTAATTGTTCCCATCAGACAGGAGGCTGTGGCCTCTTCATGTGCTGTTCTCACCACGAGTGCATTCACCCAGACAGAGCTTCAGGGCAGATACACAGAGTCAGGCTACAGCTCTGACACTAGTGCAGAAGGGCATCTCAGACCTCACTGTGGGAGATGCACCCAGGTAGAGGAGCTGCTCTGCTTGGTGACAGAACTCTGAGAGGACATGAGCAGGCTGAGAAGTGTCAGGGAGTATGAGACGGAAATAGACTGTTGGAGACATACATGTCTTTCCCTTGAACAGGTTCAATGGTCAGACAGAGTTCAGAATGGGGAGGAATGGGCACAGATGCCTGCTTGGGGCAGCAGGCAACTCCCCTCATGGCCTCCCATGTGCTCCCAGTTGCCACTACACAGCAGGTATGGGAGTCTGGAGTCTGAGAGTCATCCAGATGAGGCCAAACATAATGATGCACCCAAGGAGCTGCCAACCATGTCAGTCAGCACCACACATTATGACTCATTATGACTGTCTCTACAACAAAAACTCTGATTCCCTTCTGCAGTAGACAGAGAGTGCAATGTGCTGGCCTGGCCCGGCCCATCGCCAGGTCAGGGACATCAGAATGAAACTCTCTGATATGACACAATCCTCTGATTGTTAATTGCTATTGGTATACAAGCAGGAAAGTATGAGGTCAAGGAGAGGAGTACAAAAGCAATCAAAAGGGACTTGAAGGCACTGGAACAATTGGTTATGGAAGTGGAAACACAGGCAGTGTTTTCCACAATCCCTTCAGTGGCAGAGAAGAGCACTGAAAGAAAAAAGAAAGCTCACCAGATTAACACATGGCTCAGAGATTGGCGTGATTGACTCAATTTGGGGGTTTTTTGATCATGGGGATATTTATAGGGTGTTGGGCCTGCTGAGATCTGATGTCATTGAACTGTCTCAAAGGCAGTGAAGGATTCTTGTTAACGAATTGGTGGACAACTTGACAGATCTTTAAAGTAGATTCAAAAGTGGAAGGGGTTGAAACCATCCTCAGTAGTGATGAGCCTGGAGATGGCATTCAACTGTTGGGACTTAAATTGATAGATCAGCTCAAGTGTATCTACACTAATGCACATACATGGATACAAAGAGGAAGAGCTGGAAAACAGGAAAATATGACCTAGTTGCTGAATTGAAACATGATGGCATGACTCTCATGACTGGAGCAATGTGGTGGATGGCTATAAGCTCTTCAGAAAGAATACGCAAGGAAAAAGAAGTGGTTGAGTAGCTCTTTATATTAGGGTATGTATTGGTTACATAGAATGCAGAGTCTAATGATGAGTTTGAGTGCTTATGGCTAAGGACGAGGGGGAAGGTCAACAAGGGAGATACCCTGTTGGAAATTTATTATAGACCACCCAATGAGGACGAAGAGGTGAATGAAACATTCTACAGGTGGCTGGCAGAAGTCTCGCAATTGCTAGACCTTGCTCTCATGGAGGACTTTGACTTGCCAGACATCTGCTAGAAACACATCACAGTAGAGAGATAATAGTGTAGAAAGTTCCTTGAATGTGTAGAATATGATTTCCTGACATGGCTGGTCAGTGAGCCTGCCAGAAGAGGTGTGTCCTTGACCTGCTGTTTACAAACAGAGAAGCTCTGGTGGGACATGTGGTGGTCAGAGGCTATCTTGGGTCTTATGGAGGGGAATATCATGGTCAGAGGCCATCTTGGGTCTTATCTTGCCTGTGGAGGGGAATATCATTACCGAGGATGAGGAGAAGATGGAGGTACTTAATGCCTTCTTTCTCTCTGTCTTTAGTGACTAGTCTAGTTATCCTCAGGATATCCAGAGTCTTGAGCTAGAAGCCAGGGACAGAGAGCAGGATACATTTTCATCAACCCAAGAAGAAGCAGGCAATTATACACTGAATCACCTAGACACTCACAAGTCTATGGGGCCAATTGGGACCCATCCAAGAGTACTGAGGAACTGAGCAGAGAAGCTGGCCAAGCCGCTCTTGGTAATTTATCCACACTCCTGGCTAACAGGTGAGGTCCCAGATGACTGGAGGCTTGCTAATGTGACACCCACCCACAGGAAGAGGTGGAAGGATGATTAAACAATAAACAGTGTGTGTGAGTCCATTCTGGCTGGTTTGACTCCACTCTTTACATCCTAACATGGGACTGTGGTGGTAGTTAGCCTGTCAGTCCGTTGAAGTCTGGGACTGTCTCTGCCATCCAGGCTGTCTGGGAAATCCTAGGTCTGCCTCATGACACAATGATTAATTTTGCATGTGAATGTGATAAATCAATGCATTATGTAGTTTATTCTCCTCTCTATAAGAAATAAATTAGTTACTCTTCTACACAGTATGGTTACGTCCATGCTGTAAAGAATCCAACAGTAAGGCTCACTGACTTCATGGGCTGTACTGATGGAACAGAGGGCAGTAAAGCCTTTAAACTTTCTCTGATACAGTCCTTCAATACCTAAGTACCATCAGTGACTTAGCAATTCACATGCACTTGTGAGAGTTACTGCTGGGTGCCATGAAGGAATGCTTGTGTTTAAAGTTTAAGTACAAACAGAGTGTTTGTCTCATGTACTGACTTTCTTTCTGTTGAAATATTTTTGATACTGGTCAGAAGCTAGACCCGAATTGCAGTCTTGATAGTGCTTTCATTCTTTTAATGGAACTGAGGAAGTTTCCAAAAAGCCCAGATATCTTTTGTAGTCTCTCTTATCATGGACAAATTTTGGACAAGCTTCCCAGAGACGTGGTGGAGTCATTGTCCCGGAGGGTGTTAAAAAAATGTGTAGATGTGTACTAGTAAACATGTTTTAGTGGTCATGGTGGCATGAGCTTGAAATTAGACCTGATTATCTTGGAGGTCATTTCCAACCTTAGTGATTCTACAATTCTATGGTCTGTGAAAGAATTTCATCTACCTGTTTCTAACTAGTCCTGTTTATGAAATATTAAATTAGTTTTATGTGTAATGCAATTACTTTATGAGACTAAATACAATGACTTGAACAGATGCCAAAATATGAGAGTTCACTGTAACATGCCATCATTTTGTTGATTTTTTTGTGCTGCAACATGAATAAAGTTTTGTTGTCTCCCCATTGTACAGATGGATCCAGTTCTGATGCTGTTCACAAGCAGCCTCAGAACAGGGGAAAATTACCATCAGAAAATTATTCTTGTGTTTTTTAAAGCAATTAGAAATAAGACGTATACACACATCATATTAATTACTGTCCATTAAAATTGTCAGATACACAAAAAAATCTAACATGCCTTTTCAATCAACTTTGTTGACTTTGGTACAAAAGTCTAAAAATATTATCGCCACAGTGTTTTCAGACTTTTGAGAAATCACTGTCTAGTGAAGTGTAGTTGTTTTTAAAAGTTCTTAAACTTTACAACGATATCCTCCTCAGCATTGTTTCTAAGCAGCAACAGATTCTGTCCTAAGAGATGTTAACCATACATAGCAGTTCCTTCTGCTGTTAATAGAGGCTCCTGGCAAACTGAAATCAGGAGGACTTCCTTCCCCTGAACAACTAAATGGAGTGTAGGTAACTTCATATGACACTGCTGTGGGTAACAACTGTCTTACAGAATGCAACCGTTTGAGTTAGACTGTCTAGCTAAAGAACATAAAAAACCATCAGATTTTTATTAGCAACAAGCAAGATGGCTCAAGAAGACAATTTGTGAGCAGGGTAATGGAGGAAGTCTACACCTGGCAGTACAGATCAGCACCCTGCAGCAGGCAGGCCCCAGAGCTCTGCCAATCTATCTGCAAAACTAAGCTTAAGTACTGAGAACACGAGGAGCTGCTGTCTCTCTCAAGGACTTACTGGCCAGTGCATTGTCTGAAACCTTGAGAACAAAGTCCTCCATACTGTCATGGGGGGTGGGGGAAACACCCCCTGGCAGCAGGGAAGGATTTGAATTAACAGGATTAAAAGGAAGGATTTGAATGGTACAGGAGGACCATCACCCCTCCTCAGCCTGCAGCTAGGATGAGAGACTGACAAAATGACTGTTGAAAACCTGTGAAGCTGAGGGAGCAAAAAGGGAATGATCATCTATCAGTACCACCACACTTCCCATTGTCCAAGATGAGGAGAGACAGACTTAGAAGATGGCCAGAGAAAATGACATATGTGGAGCTGAGGAGCAAGGGACTGGCAGGGAGAACCAGACCCTGCAGTCCTAAGTGGTAATCTGACCTCTTAACCATCTTCTCTTCCTTTCACCTTTTTCTGTCCTCTCCTCTGTCTCTGAGTTGGGCAGCTAGTAGCTCCAGTGATTTCTGGGCCTTCTGAGTTTGGAATCTGGTAATTGTAGTAAACTTTGACTTTGATGTGGACCTGTGGTGTATGTCTGATTAATGTGACCCCAAGTGAATCCATGAACCTGAGTCACTCTCTTCTATTAATAGTCAGAATATTACAGACCTATATGTCATGACAGGTCAAATTTGATAACACAAATATAAAATCTTAGAATAACTTAAAACAGATTTTGTACTACAGTCTTCTTGAAAATAACTTTAAGGAGAGCCAAGCCCTAAGCAATGTGTCTGTCACTATTTCCCTTGCTGGAAGTATCTTTTTGCTCATCTTATGTTATCTGCGCCTAGCTACGAGACCGTAAGATAGTTTATATATTTAATAGCTGATAATACTAGATGCAGGGTGGCTATAAACAAATGCCATTGTTATGATGACTATACATAATGAACCATTATGTATTTGCTTAGTTATTACCACTAAAGCCTTTTTATGCTTAAAATAAAAGTGTCCAAATTTGAACTTAAAACCAGTTTTTCTTCTAATAGTATTTTTCTAGTTTTTAGTCACATTTAAACAATTTTTATATGCTTGCCTTTGTGACTGATGGGCAATAAATAGGGGGAGCTGGAAGCTGTGCACCACAACATCTGTGATGTAGTTGCCATTATGGAAACATGGTGCAATGACTTTCATGAGTGGAATGCTGCAATGGATGGCTGTAAGGTCTGCAAATGGAATACATAAGATAGAAATGGTGGTGGGGTGGATCTCTGTCTTAGAGAGTGTTTTGACTGCATGGAAGTCAACAAGTGTGACAGTCCACTCAAATGTTTATGGGTAAAGTTGAGGATGGCCAATGAAGTGGATATCCTGTTGGGAGTCTCTTATAGACCACCAGACCAGGATAAGGAGGTTGATAAGTTGTTCTATAGACAACCAGCTGAAGCTGCAAAATCACAAGCCTTTGTCATGTGGGGGACCTTAACTTACCAGACATATGCTGGAAATATATGACAGTGGAGAGGGAAAAGTCCAGGACGTTCCTGGAATGTGTGGAAGATAACTTCCTAACTCAGCTGGTAAGTGAATCCACTGGGAGAGGGCCTTGCTGGACTTGTTGTTTTCAACAAGAACTGGTGGGTGATGTGGTGGTTGGAGCTCAACTTGGATTTAGTGACAATTAAATGATAGAGTTCTCAATACTTGGCCAAGCATAAACATCATTTCCCACAGCATTCTGCTGCAGAAGCTGGCAGCTCAGAGCTCAGACAAGTGGACTCTTTGCTGCTTTAAAAACTGGATGAATGGCTGAGCCCAGAAAGTTGTGCTGAATGGGGTTAAATCCAATTGGTGACCTGTAACAAGCGGTGTCCCTTAGGGCTCAGTTTTGTGATCAGTCTTCTTTAACATCTTTATTAATGGCCTGGATGAGAGGATTGAATGCATTCTCAGTAAATTTTCAGATGACACAGTATCAAGCAGGAGTGTCGATCTGCTTGAGGGTCGAGAGACACTGCAGAGCAGTTTGGACAGGCTGGAGTGATGGGTTGAGGCCAATGGGATGAGGCTTAACAAAGCCAAGTGCCAGGTCATGCACTTCAGTCACAACAACCCCCAGGAGCCCTACAAGTTTGAGGAACTGTGGCTGGAGAGCTGCCTGGCAGAAAAGGATCTGGGGATGTTGGTTGACAGCCGGCTGAACAATAGACAGCAGACTTGCCTAGGTGGCCAAGAAGGCAAAAAGCATCAAGGTCTGTATCAGGAATGGTGTAACCAACAGGAGTAGGGTGGTGATGGTACCCCAATACTCCGCACTTGTGAGGTTGTAGCAAGGCTGGTGCTGCTCTCTTCTCCAAAATTACTAGTGAAAGTATGAAGGGAAATGGCCTCAGGTTGCATCAGAGGAAGTTTAGGTTGGATCTTAGGAAGATGTTCTTCACTGAGAGAGTGGTTAGGCACTGGAACAGGCTACCCAGAGAGGTGATGGAGTCACCGTCCTTGGAGGAGTTTAACAAATGAGTAGATGTTGCTCTTGAGGCCATGGTCTAGGGATTAGGGAGATGTTGGGATGAGACTGGACTTGATGATCCCGGCAGTCCTTTCCAGCCATGATGATTCTATGATTCTATGATTTGTTTAGCTAGGTACTGCTGAGGCATAAGATGCCAGCTACCATTTATGAATTGACAACTATTCAAAACTCTGTTGTTTTATTTTGTGCTTTTATTCAGAAAAGTAATTGAATTTCAGCTGTGCTTTCTTCCATCTACCTGCTAGGGGAATGCTCTGATCCAGGGGCGGGCCACTCTATATATCAGGGCATGGCCTGACTGGCCTCTGTGACTCCACTGGCAGCTGTTGAACCCTTGACTCCCTTTCCTGAGGGCTGGGATGCAGCATGAGCCCAGTGTCTGGGCATAGAGTGTGCATGGCCCCTGCCTTGGCCATGTGGCCACTGGACAGTCCCACTGCCAGACTGTCCCAACAGATACTTTATTAATGCAGCTAGCTCCTTTTTATATCCTTTTTGCACAGAGGTATCCTTATTTTGTTAGTACAACACATATATAAACAAGTGGCCATTGGCGTTTCAGCGTCATACTCCCGTTGCTCATCTCTTACCAAGTTTCTCCCAGCACAGTCAGTTGTTTACATTCTTCAGGTATCTCTGACTCCTTGTTCTCATGGATACACTTTAAACTGTCCAAACTCTTCTGCTTCAGTCAAAGGGTTTACGGACCTGCTGTAGCGCCGCCCCCCCGCCCAGTCCCACCTGAATCACTGAAGTGCCACTAGGCACGAGTTGAGCCCGTGAAGTGCCACCACTCACCAAAGCTATTGAGTGCCTGCTATCATCTCCGCAACCTCTGCCACAACACTTGCTGAGTTTGTTGGAACACAGAGCCGTGCCTGCTGGAACACATCGCTGCACCTGATCCAGGTGTGGGGCAGCCATTCAACACCAGAACCATGCCAAAGGCAACAAGCTGATCATTTCTGGAGATGCCAAAGTGCAGGTGACCACATCCTTCCCCCCTGTTTCCCTCTGACTGTGGGAGGTAAAGACATAGAAAGCCCCAGACCCTGGAGAAAGGCCTGGAAGCTCCAGTCACCATCCTTTTTTTTGCCACAAGAGGTGGAGTTCACATGATCAACACCAGTTTCCCTTTGTTCTCACCATGAGTGCGGCTGCTGCATGGTGGCTGCCATCTTGCCCTTGTCTTCTAGCCATGAGACTGAGATGGGACTGAAAAGCTACTGAGAAGCTTTCTCACATTGTCACAGCTATACTACAAGCCAAGGAATTGAGAAATACTTAAATAAGCAGGAGAAAGGAGTCCCAAGGGGCATCTGAAGTCTCCTTCATGCTCAGCTGGACTCTGTGCCTGTTGAAGAAGCAGAAAAGATTTGTGATATCTTAACGATTTGGCAAAAAGAGAAAGACTGAGGTCTTGAAGTATAGGTTCCTGCATCAGAGATGCTGTTTGCTGCCTGAGGACTACTCTCATCCAATATCTGCTGGCCATGCCACACTCACCTCCAAAGACTTTATCAAAAACTGTAACTGTAAGCCACCACCACAAACAGTCACTGACTGCATAAGTCTCTGTGAGTCACTGTAAGCCATCACTGACACAGTAAACCACTGCCAAAAAAGCAAAAAGAAGAAGAGTGAGATGGTGCATTGTTGGAAATGGGCCTTTTCCACAATGTAGAGACGTGGGAGAGAACACTTTGAAGTGTTCCAGGGGTAGAGGAGTGTCTGTGAATCTCCCTTTGTCACAACATTTGTTCTTTCCTCAGCATCTCTCATCTGGAGCTGAAGACCACCTTTGTAATTATCTCTCATCTTCCTCAGAATATGTGAATGGTGTTGTAATGCAGCTTCTGTTTGTTTATTTTAATTTATTTGAGTGTTTTCCTTTGTTCCTCTCAGTTGTGTGTTCAATACATTCCCTCTTTTCAGCAGAGTTGCTTCACAAGGACCTACTGAGGCCACCTTTTCAAACCAAGACACATTAGTGAATTGTTTAGGAAAGGTCTCAAAGTGGCCAGACCCTCTTTTTCAACCCATTGCAATAGCCCAGTAAGAAAATGAAGTAGAACTGTTTAGTTTCAGTCAGAACTGAAACTAATCCTATTATTGGCAAGTGTGAATTCTTAGTTTCTCTTTCCTTCTTCCCAAGGAGGAGTCTCTGTTGCCTGGCTATATGATTGAGCTCATGTGTCACTCTTTGCTTCACATGGGAATAATTTGTGTCCCTTTTCCTCAGTGAAAAGGAATCACCTTTGAGATCTCTAGCTTTCATTCAAACATTAACTAAATTATATTCAAGTTTGAAATACTGCTTGCCTAAAGACAGAATCGATGGTTAAAAAAACATCCTAGTTCTTAAAGCTGTGGCACTGGAAAAGAAAATCTTTCCATTTGATTATGGTGTATAGACATGCTTCAAAGAAAAAACAAAACAAAACAAAAGCTAACAAAAAAGGAAAAGGTTTTATTAAAGGGAAAGAAATAAAGAAGCAG
>JAOXOE010026363.1:0-61935 GCA_028565055.1 Phoeniculus purpureus
GCTTACACCCATTGCCCCTTGTCCTACCATTAGATGACACTGAGCAGAGCCTGGCTCCATCCTCCTGACACCCACCCCTCCTCACATATTTATAGACACTAATGGGGTCACCCCTCAGTCTCCTCGAAGCTGCAGAGAACCAGCCTCCTCAGCCTTTCCTCATAAAGGGGGTGTTCTACTCCCTTCATCATCCTCGTGGCTCTGTGCTGGACTCTGTCCAGCAGCTCTAAGACAAAAGTTGATGGTGATCTCTAAACAAGAGCAGGGATCAGAGGTCTCACTGAATGCAGCCTGAGAGCGCAGAACGAAGCAGAAGCTTGTTGGTAATTCTATCCATGAAAGGTATTTGATCTAGTAGCTTAGACTTCTCACAGTTGTTATGCTTAATGAATACAGTACTTAGTCAAAGAGCAGTACACACACTGCGTTCTCTGGCTGACACCACCTAACTGACAAAACAACGACAAGACAAGGACGCTCCGGCAGCATCGTTGCTTCTTCCAGTGGCACTCACCTACTTAAAAGCCACAGATTTGCCAGGACGATTCATAAATCTGATATTCTTAAGGCTTAAAATACACTCTCAATCTGCTGCCTTAATTTGTTAATAAGCTTAGGTTAGGTTTTGTGAAATTCTGACAGCCCGGCTTGTCACGCTACAATAAATTTGATTTAATCTTTGGATTTGCCCTTAAATTTAAAGATATTTATGTTGCAAATCTTTAAGATCCTTCCACTGATTATGTCTCTAAGTTTATCACCAGCCATTCAAATAACAAACTTGAAAAAGAGGGGAAAACAGAAAGCTGTGCTGCACACACCACCAATTTTTTAAGAGCAAACATGGGAAGAAAATATCTGTATTCATACACTGCCACATGTTTGAAAGCAATAGTGGTGATATAGGAATAAAATACAGATGTTTGCCAAGGTAGAAAAAAAATTCCCCAAAACCTTGTTGTTTCCTACCATTGAGGATTTTTCAGAAACTGTGGTTGCAAATCTTCAGTTGGTTAAACAGCAAATACAACTACAATCACTATTTTGGCCTTACAAGTATTCGAGTCTAAGTTAAAAGAGAGAGTCCTCAATAAAGAAAACATGTTTAAACGTAATTGTGATCTTTTAATTTAATATATTAAGGCATAATTATGAACTTCTTATTTTATTGGTTTTAAAATGTGTAATGCCTCATTTCATTCTGTGCAGTGACTGCCACAATAACAGTAGCCTCAAAATGTAAGTGAGTAAAACCATATCCATGTGCAGCAATATCCTCCGTCAAGAAAGGTTAAATTGCTGAGGGGACTGCATGAATGCAGCAGCTTTTGCAGCATGGATTTGCAAAAATATAGGGCTTTTGTATCATCAGCTTCTCTACCTCACTCCTCAGTAGAGGGGAGAGTCCTTCTATTTCATAGAGTGACCTTGTTTCCTTAAAGTAATGAAACATTCCAGGAATCAATAATAATAATAAATCTCTCTTGTCTCTATAAATTAATCTTTCAAGAGGCATTTGGCTATCCCTGTCTTAGTCTAGGTGTGGAAATAATGGCAAGGAAGTAAGTTTGCTATAAGCTACAGGTGTATAACATACATCTACAGTTATACAGCCTTTTCAAAAGCATGCCCAAACTTTATTTGTCTAAAACTTGGCTTTGCATTTTGCTTGTAAATACATTTGAATTGCTTTGAGGTCACTGAAGAGTTGAAACGGGAGCACTTGAGGAACACTCGGCATCCCAGCCTAATGTACGATCTACACCAAACCTCAGTACAAAAACACTGATGAAAGCTTCTTTGGAGATTGTTAGATCGAGAATTAAAAGCAACCGTACTCACCTCTTCTGCATGAATACCACACAGCTTGTTTCCTGACAAGAGCTTGGTTTTGAGGCTTTTATTCTGAGAGGGGAAAAAATACACAGTTTTATTACTGAGGGGTACTGAAATATTAAGTGACCCTTTAAACATTTGATCAAACTGGTTTCATTTGAAGGTGTTATCCAAGCATAAAGACACAGAAAAGAAGACTAGATAGATGCATTGTGGCACAATATCCTCTCTTTCAGAATTCTAAAAGGCTCTTACAACCTGCCTTCACAGGAAAAGCAGTGCACACAGAAACCTTCCAAAACCCTCCAGCGATGAAAAGCTGTGGATGTGCTGAGGTAAAAAAGGAAAGACAAAACCCCTCTATTGCTTACCTGATGTCGACCGCTGAGCTCAACAGTTTTCAGTAAATCATTAGACTAGCAAAGTAACAGGGCCAAGAGCTCATCACTTGACCTTGATTATGAAATTCATGTGGTCTTTTTGCTAAATTTAATAATTTAACAGTGCAATTACTCAAGCCCTTGGGAAGGTCAGCTACACCTCAGCATGCTTTCTCATGCAGGAGTCTGTTAATACATAGCTCTGCAGCTGGTGTCATCACCACAGTCTTGGGGTTTTCGCTAATGGTATAGCCTACATGGTGCCAGGATTGCCAGTGTCAAGTGAGATCCATCTTTCTTAGAGGAGAAAGAGTGTTTGCACAGGAGATTAAAGCCCTGTGAATCAATCTGCAAACTAAACTTGAGGTGGGAGGGGGGATAAGGCTTGTTTGGGATAAGTTGTGGGATGACGTGCTGCAGTCAGATGGACAGGGTACAGGTAAGGGTCTTCAATCTGTTGAAACAGCCAACAGCAACACAACGGCTGAAGTGCCTCTACACGAATGGGCAGAGCAGGGTAACAAACAAGGGGAGTCAGAAACTACTCTGCTGCTATAAACCTGTGACAGAGCTGCCATCATGGAAGCTTGGTGGGATGAAACCCATGACTGGATTGTGGCTATCGATGGCTACAGCTGCTTGGAAGGGACAGGCAGGGAAAGAGGGGTGGAAGTGTTGCCCTCTATGTCAAGAAATGGATAGAGTATGAGGAGACAGCCATGAACAATGGCCATGAGCAGGCTGAAAGCTTGTGGGTAGGAATTAGAGACAAGGCAATCAAGGGAACTTTGTGATTGGTGTCTACTACGTCTACTACACTGGTGCCTAAACAAGAGGAGCCCACTGATGAAGCCTTTTTACTCCACTTACAGCAGGCATCATGCTTGCAGGCTCTCATCCTGCTGGAGGACTTCAATCACCCACACATCAGATGGAAAAGTAGCACGTTAAGAAATAGGCAATCCAGGAGACTCTTGGAGTGCAGAGATTATAACTTCCTAAGCCAGGATGTGGACAGCCCTAACACAAGGGGATGTGATACTGGACCTGATGGTCACCAATACAAACAAGCTTAGCAGGGGTGTCGGGACTGGAGGCAGACTGAGCTGCAGTGATCATGCACTGGTGTAGTTCACACACCTATGGGACGAGAGTCAGACAAAGAGTATAACCAGGATCCTGAGTTTTTAAGACTACCTGGGAAACAGCCCTCAAGAACAAAGGAGAAGACAGCTGGCAAATCTTTAATGACACTTGTTTCCCAGGTGTAAGAGTTCAAGCCAGAGAAGAATGAGACCAGCATGGCTGAGTCAAGACCTGCTGGTCAAACCAAAAGACAAGGAACTACACCAGCAGTGAAAACTGGGACAAACATCTTGGGCAGAGCAAAAAACGCTGCCTGGTTTTGTAGAGATGGGATCAGGAAGGACAAGGGCCAGCTAGAGGTACAATTGTCCAGGGATGCACAGAAAAATAACAAGGGCTTCTACAAGTACATTGATCAAAAAAGGAAGGTGAAAGAGCTTGTAGCCCCTCTGATGAGGAAGTGTGGTAAATCAGTAGGAGCAGACAAGGAGAAGGCTGAGGTACTCAACAACTTTTTTGCCTCACTTTTCACTAGCAGTTGCTCTCCTCATACCTCCCTCCCAAGTGGGCACACAGCAAGATGGGAACCAGGGGACATAACTCCTTCATCTGAGGAACCTGGACATGCATAACTTGATGGGACTCCATAAGATGCATTCCAGAGTCTTGAGGGCTGATGTAGTTGCCAAGCCACTCTCCATTACAGTTCAAATGTCATGGCAGCCAGTGAAATCCCTAGAGACTGGAAGAAGGGAAATGTCACCCCCATTTTTCAAAAGGGTAGAGGAGGACCCTGGGAACTACTGACCTGTCAGTCTCTCCTCTGTGCCTGGTAAGATCATGGAATGCATCATCCTAGAAGATGTGCTAAGGCACATCTTGGACAGGGAGCAGGTTTGAGACAGTCAGCATGGCTTCACCAAGGGCAAGTCCTGCCTGACCAACCTAATGGCTTTCTACGAGCAAGTGGCTGCATCAGTGGTCAAGGGAAGAGCTACAGAAATGATTTATCTGAAGTTCTGTGAGGCCTTTTACACAATCTCTTCCCATGCAGTTGATTCTTATTGTTCTGGTACCCCCACTCAAGAAACAGCATCATGCCTGAATACAGTGCCTATTGTGTTCCTCCAAAAAAGTGAGAAATCTCAATGACAACCTGTCAGATTTGTTAGCATGCTCTTTGCAGGGCTTCTATACGGAAAATAAAAAGATTTCTGCTTTGTTCCTAAATAGATTTGTCAGTCTCTGGTAATTTTTTAGCTCTCCTCTAGCACTGACAGAACATGCCTTGTTTGGGTCTGATGTTATTTTTAGTACATGAGAAGAGGCTTAATGGAAATTGAAGTAATTCTATGAACAGTGAGTGACAGTAACTCTACAGTGAAGTTGTCTAACCCCACAAAAGCACATAAAAGCAGATGTAACACCACAGTTGCTTTTGCCAGGGTGCTTTTGGAACCTGCAAGGAAAAAATGTTTGCTGGCTAGAGGAGTACATATTCCTTCCTATTCCTAAATCTGGAAAGTGATCCCCTCATTCTGTCATTCACTCATCCGACTCAAAGGCCAGTAGCCAGCCAAAATAATCCAAAAAGATCTGAAGAGATGCACTCATGTAGTTTGAAATGCAGCAGTCCTCACCACGAGACTCTAAGCACCTCTCCAGAGACATAAGAGAAGAAGAAAAATACAGAGATATGACTTCCTTAGCATTTTTAGAAAACACTAACCATTATGACAATGTTCTTCTCTTTTTGCGTTGTTAAAGAACTTTACTAAGTTTTAGTTCAATAAATTCAGGTCTCTTTCCTTCTCCTCTCTCTTTCTCCCAACAATATCAATGCATAATGGCTGAAAGGTGAGCCAGGGGTTTTTTTAGGTCTTTTTAACTCCCAGCTCCTTATCACAAGTCTTGGACAAAGACTTTAAATGAAAAGCACGAAACACACACTTGTAAGCTCAACAGCAGCACATTTACAGCTGCACTTTTAGTTCCTTCTTTTTCCGCAAGCTCATTTTATTCAAAACATTAACAGCCACATATTGTATTTGTCCTCCTCTCCGGCATGCACAATAAACACCTCAGGAGGCAGGAGTCATGGTTTATAGGCACAGTTAAATGTGATGAACTACTCATGGGTGCGGTTCAAAAGGGTTTACGATGATTATAAATCTGAAGCCACGAGGATTATCATTTATCAGCTATACCATATATCCTATTTGCAGAATGGTGAGATTATGCCACCCCATAAACGCACACATTTTCAGATATCACCATTTCCTGAAGCCAAGTTATCTTCACTCTGGCCATGAAGACAAGCGCTTCAACACTGATGCTTATGTTTCATAGTTTGAAGCACCGCCCTTACCTCTTTGAAACAGCATCTGGATATGAACCCAAAGGTACAAACTATCCACTGTAGACATCACCAGTACAAAACAATTTACTTAGCCCACTGGCCTTTGAAAGCTTGAGGATACGAGGTATGCTCAAGGAAAGAAAACCACTTTCTCTCAGAAAATTTTTCCCAGCAATCAACTTCAATTCAGACATTTTCTCTGAGTTATTTGCTGTGTCTAAGATAAATCTATTCTGCCTCCCCTTGATGAATAGCACACATCAAACCTGCTGAGTCCCTGCTCATCATTGGAATGTTTCTGTCTTATTGGCATTTAAAAAAAAACCCACAAAGCCAACAAAAACCTCTTGGACTCTGCTCAGCAGGAGTGTCAGGGACAATTGCCAAGATGAACAGTTTTCCATCTCCTGTTAAGCCAAAGCAGGTCACTGTGCCCTTAGAAAGAGAATCAGAAGACAGCTACAGACCATCATTCAATATCTGGACTTACCTGATATCACATTGTATCGGTACCCACTCGCTCTGGATACTGGCTTTGTTTTCACAGTGATGAAAAGCATTTTCTAAAGCACAAAACTGCAAGACTGCTTTAATCCCAGCAGGGTTTGCTCAGCCCTTCATCCTTCTGAGACAAGTAGGTTGGGTTTTCTGTACTCTGCTGTGTGAGGTTTTTCAGAAGAGACCTTAAGAGCCACAGTTCTATCTTGCATTTATGGCCAGTGAAGACTGACTTTTTGTAAGAGGTGTTTGCCTTGATACTCTTGAGAGTATTTGGATCTCTTTTTCCTACAGTTTTTCAGGGCTCAGGTGTGCCAAACAGCTGAAGGACCGTACCTCGACAACATATCGCAGTACTGATGATGCAGACATGAACTCCACACTTTTCATGTCTATCTGGACCTAAACTGAAAGCACCATTGTCCTTCTAGCTCTAAATTTCTGGGGAAAGTCACTTTCACTATAGTCAGGTTTCAGCTTCTCTTGTGCCCACAAGTGCCCTCCAGCACCCCTTCCAGCACTGTATTTAAAGGTACTGCTGCGAGTCAATTAGTATTTTATTCGACACGTTTTTAGTCATATTCCCACCTGACTATGCAAAAAACCTCAGAAATATCACACAGAAAACATTCGTAGCAGATGCTGATTCCATCCCAACTGTATAACAGACTGGGGTGTAAATGTGAGCCTACCCATCCCTCAAAGGGAGACAGCAGCTTGGATGCAGCCAGAAGCCTTTCTGGAGATAAGAAATGCGTTTTATTTGTTGCGTGACAGCAGTGTTAGGCAAACTCAGTGTCACCCACCGTTGATCTAGCTTCCTGATGCACATGCTGTGTTCTCATGTATCTCAACTTTTAAATGTTTCCATGCAGAAAGTCTAAACATTGCCTTCCCCACGAAAGCTCATCAACAACAGAGAATGGTTTTAGAGAATGTTTCTAAAGCACAAATCATCGATAGCTTACACTAAAAATGTTTCATGATAATGCTTAATGCCTTAGGAGGAATATCTGATGCACAGTTCACTTCCATCACTCAATTGCCTAGATAATTAGCTGCTGACTGCACCTCCCAGTCATCCATAGGTATGTAGAGCTCTTTGTCTGGGACCTTCATTCAGAACACCAGTAGGCACAGGAGTGTCAAGCTAGTGTGATTCTATTCTCTCCTGCCCCAGAGGAAGTTTTTAAGTGCTCTTGAAAGGCAGTTGGATTTCACATGTCCTCCCCACCTTCCAGCCTCTGACAAACCATTAGCATTCTGAGCAGGATTAGAGACCTGCTGCTGTGGTTTAAAACCAGTACTTTTATAGAATGAGTTAAGAGGCTGATTTTTCCATA
The DNA here is from genome assembly GCA_028565055.1 of Phoeniculus purpureus. NCBI lineage: Eukaryota > Metazoa > Chordata > Aves > Bucerotiformes > Phoeniculidae > Phoeniculus > Phoeniculus purpureus. The sequence continues at coordinate 7,503 of JAOXOE010026363.1, forward strand.
GCAGTCTTTTATGTTAAAACTGTGGGATGGGATCTGAGGAATCAAGTCTCTGCTCAGTCATTCATGACTGTTATAAGAAATATTTGTGCTCTGAATTAAAGAGAAATTCAGAATGTAGTTACTCAGTCAGGTGCTGTCAGTCTCTGGGACCAGTTCTCTTTATTTCCTAACTGGGCCTCACAGTTAGTATCTGCTGGAGAGTGCTGCTAGCCCAGAATACCATAACTCATTCATGGAGAGCAATGATTTGGGAGCTACCTCATTCCTTCTGTTTGCACTGTAAAAGGAAGATTAAAGTACATTCATGCTTCTTTACTACCTGGGAACTTGCTTCACTCTTCCTTAAATCAAAGCTTTTCTTTTTATATGGAATACTTGACATTTGTCAACCCTTCACACTCACCCCTGGACTTCCACACACCTATGTGATCATCAATATTCCATCGAGGTTTGCGAATCTGTAGCCACAGAACAGCAAAAAATTAGGCAAAAGCAGGTTCCTGGATGACTATTGTCGTATATAGGGTCAGGATGCAGTAGCCAATGCTGATACATGCCATTTTTCTCTATGCATGTTTTAAATAGTTCTGTGGGAAAAACAAACTCTCCTAACTTCTCATCGCTCGGGAACAGCAGACTTTTATGTTACAGCAATGAATGAGTGTACCGGATCAAGCATCCTTTCTTTCCCAGGGAGTTTTTCTTTTGACTAGCAAGGGGTCAGGGCCATTTATCTTCCTTATCTCTGAGGAAAGACAGCTCACGACGGGAAAACAATACACAAAAAAATAATTATTGTTACACCTTTCCAGAGATTTTAATAGGACTTTGTTACGGGCAAGGAAATACCATTTCTAACTCTTCCTGTCGAATACTCTAATTAAAACCATAGCAGCATATTAAATACAGCATCCCATTTTACAGAATTTATATGTGAGATGAAGGGTAATTGCCTATGTCATGCTGGATTATCTAGAGAAGAAGCCTGACTATTCTTTGATCTTTTCCCTTGCCAGAGCTGGCCAAGTGCCCTGGGGATGGTTTGTGGGATCCATAAAACAGAACACCTGGTTAGGCAGCCTGTAGCAACTACTTTTAATTTTTTTGACATTTGTAAACAAAACAGTGAAAAGAAACTGCTGCATTTCTTTTAAAAGCTCAGTGAAAAAGCTCTTAAAGCAAGGTGACAGAAATGAGAAGACCAAACACATGAAAAAAAGATAATCCAAATATAAAACACACTTATGACTTAGGAAAAAACCTAGCCAACTCTACAACTAGAAGAGTGAAGGGTCATACTGACTGCACTCCATTCTACAGTTCTGCTTTTTCTGCTGTACCAGCAGCAGGGGATGAAGTGCTGCATTAAGCACATTTTAGATCCAGAATTGCCAGCATTCGTCTTAGAACTATTTATGTTCTATATGCACAATTACAAAGGGAGAAGGGAAGGAGGTAACTATAGAATAAGTATATGCTGCGCTCTGTGGAGTCGTACCACCCAAATTCACTTTGATACTAATATAGTCGATCTCCTGACGTCTCTCAGTAGTGTGCACCTAGTGTTTGTTGTTAGAGAATTTCTTGGCCATTGTATTTTATTTTTCAAAGTAGTTTTGCAAGTATGATCTGCAGACATCTAAAATATAGATCAGGTGTTTTGAAGAATCTACTACAATATATTTCTGTGAGAAAACAAATGCCCCACAATTGGTTTTACTGGATTGACTCACATACTAAGCACATTTTCATGATTCTGCGCTCATTCAATATATTCAATATAAGTACTCTGGCTGACCCAACCTCATGATATCAAACAGAATGTTGGTCTGTCAGTCACAGGCTGGCAATCTGAGTAATGCATTGGCCCAGCAATTTTAATAATTTCACGCTCAGAATTTTTCCCAAACTATCTTAGATATCTGGCTCTAGGTCATCAAATGTGTCCTTCTCATTAATGCTTTTTCATGCTGCATCTCACTCCATATCAGTGCACAGCCATACTTAAAAATAGACTGCTTTTTATCTACAAAGTGTATTTCAATATTTCTGACTATAGCTGGATTTTCAGAAGCAATCTTATAATAATCTTACTGCTCAACAGCTGTGTATCTTAGAATCCATAATTATTTCTTAAAATCCAAATCCCATATCCATGATAAAGCTGTGTCCTTCCAAATTCCCACAAGTTCAGGATTTAAATTTGCAGATTCCCAGACTCACATTTCTGGCAACTATTCTTTGCAATACCAATAGCTGAGGCATGACATAACTATGATACAGCCAGGCAGGTATGTGGTCCCGATCCCCAAAACTGTATTTCACACAACTGATTTCACACATCTCATCTTACTGTATCAGTCCTACTCATTGTTCTTTAGAATGAATGTACTTAAAAAGCTTTCCTTACGATCTCTACAATACAAAAAGTCTGCAGCCTCTGTAAAAGACAGACATATCTCACTCTAAGCCATGTAGCAAAGAGCAATTGTCTCTTTCTCTGAAGTAAATGGTCTTCTCCATATATTCTCTCCATAAATACACAGTTCTGCTTGTCAGCTTGCAAAGACTAACAGTACTTCACATTACACTGCTCAGTGTCCCACCGGGCTCCTCCACTCCACCTTTGCAAGTAAGAGAGTTACAGCACGTAAACCATAGAACACCATCTTCAAGACAACCTTAATCAATGGGAACAAGATAGTACCACTTGGACTGTATTAAAAGTAGATCAAACTTTAAGAGAAATCTGAGTTAGGTCAAGAATATACACTTGAAAGCATCACAAACAAAAATGGACAAAATAACATTTCATTTCCTTCCTTTCAACTCTCATAGTCCTACTAGTTACAGTGGAAAGACCAAAACGACTAAAGGAAAATCAAACATTTTTCAAAGGAAAAAGAATTGGACTGTCAAATGATTAAAAAAAATTAACTCAGAATTATTGATTTAAATAACACTTCTTGAATTTAAACGACCAAAACAACTGGGCATTGTTTTACAACAATGTTCAAGAATACACAGCAACTACACAATCTGGAGCAGCACATAAAGTGCCACCCAGCTGATGGTTTTCTACACTGTATTTGCTCTGTGCAGACGATGCAGGCACAGTAAGCAATGCAGTGCAAGTAAGATTACTGGGAACTGCACATGCACACTTGCCCCTTTCAAATGTAAATAAATTGGAGCTCTACCCAAATGACAGAAACAAGAGCTGGCAACAGTCATTCGGGAATCTGCATCAATGAGGAGAAAAATATTTACAGTGTATTTTCCACTTAAACAAGTATTTGGTGAAAGGCAATGCCATAATATTGCTTCTCAGTTAGCTGTGCAGAGTTTAGCAATCAAACTAATAGAAAGTTCAAGAAATGCTACTTTTTCTGCTTTTTCAGCCACAGAAAGCCACTCTCTGACCCAGAAAGGGATGCAATTAATTAAATCATATATGCCAATTCCTATGTGTTGTAGGAGCAGCCATATTCTATGCATGGGTAAAGAGACCTTGAAGAAGCATTAAAGAGTACTGCATCAGAGTACCCGTCAATCTTTCTCAGCAGCTCTGAGTTTTACTGATTTTTTTTTTCTGTCATATTTACATTTTTGCTAAAAACTCTTTTGCTTTTCATAATGAATGTTTAGGCCATGTTTTACACTTGTAAAATTAAAAATAATGTGACAGGACTATAAATCTGAATTTAGAAACATGGATTTAATAACATAAGTTAATTGCTGCCCTGTGCCCTGTCAAGTATCTTAGTGGATCCCCATTACTGATTCAACGGGACAGACATCACTGCAGGAAAATCAGTACACACCAAACTTTGCCCAAGACTAATCAGCATCTATTGAACAATCACAGGATATGAATTTCATGCCTGGGTGCTAATATTTCCCTGATCTAGTTAGTCCATATTTTAGCAAATGAAGGAAGAGATGCTGATTCTCGGGTTCCAGATTTTGATTTATTTTCTCCTGAGACTTAGAGTTCATCAGCATAAAATCTACAGTTTAAATGCTCAGTGCCTAGCGTTGCCCAAACCAAATACACAAAACTCATGGCTGTAACGCACAAATGCACAGCAAGAACAGACTTCTTTTAAAGTCCAAATGATGCCATTAGGAATTCAGGGAAGGGGAAAAAAAGTCCATTATGTTTAATCTGCCTGCCAACTCAATGCAAGAGAAAAATGAGAAATTTACTGCATAGCAAGCGTTTGATTTAATACAGACAATACACGGAAATTACTGCAGAACATAATGAGAGTCGTCTGGCCTCTGTAACTGCTGAAGCGACACAGCACAGCACAAGCAGAGAAGCTGAAGGACTGCCCATCTATCCCTACTCGCTCATTTAGGCAAGCTGAAGCCACAGCTTGACATCAAACAAGGCATCGTCATGTCTCCTGGGAATTTCGCTTTACGCAACTCTTTTGCTGTCTCTAACACCCAATATTTTTTGCTGTCCCTGTGCACATTTCTAAATGGAAACCAGTTTCTTATGACAAACCAACAAATTGGAAAGAAACATGAGCTAATCCCACTTGTATTCACCCCAAAACAAGGAAAACATCCTTGTTTTCATCACAAGTTTTTCACTATCTTGTTTGACCTTTAAAACACAACAAACAAAAAGAACGCTCCTACAAATGGCTACCCTACTTCTTAAAAAATTACTTCAAGTTGGGGTTTTTTATGGTGTTTGAGGAATTTTTTTGCACGTTGCAAAAAACCCCCCAAATCCCTTTTCCTGCCTCCCAATGGTAGAGCACCCAGAGCCCAGCTCAAGTGTACGATGCCCACCATTGTACGGCACATCCCACGGACTTCCATCAAAACACTGTTTTACTGCACAAGTAGTCCTGGGCTAGTAACCTGCATCTCATTATGGGCCCTGGCATAAAATCCTTCACATTCAAGGGTGTTTCTGCAGAATACCAGCTATCCATTGGCAAGAGTAAGGATAATTGGCAATTACAATTTTATAAAAATTGGCTTAATTGACACATTTCCCTAAATTAGTACTTGAGACAATGGATTAGACTCATTTAGAAAATCATAGAATCATAGAATCATTAGGGATTGGAAGGGACCTCAAAAGATCATCCAGTCCAATCCCCCTGCCACAGCAGGATCACCTAGACCAAGTCACACAGGAACATATCCAGGCGGGTTTTAAACATCTCCAGAGAAGGAGACTCCACAACCCGCCTGGGCAGCCTGTTCAATGATATCCTGAAGTACTTGAAATTTAAGATCAAATGATCTCCTCCAGTAAATGAGTGAAACTCCACTGAAAGTATCTGCAGTAATCACAAGACATAAAAAGTCAGCACAGGTGGTGGATGAGCCACATGATGTTTGTGAATCCATGCAGATCTTTCCTGAGTTCATGCAGCTATTCATGAAAGAAAAATTCATTAAGTTTCACTTAAATCCTTTAAATTTAATTCAAAAACCACTTCCACTTCTATTACACTCTGTGTATTTAAAATTGTTTACTGGAAGTGGGGGGAAGAATTATTCAATAAAGCAGGGAGCAATAGGAAGAGGAATCATGGTTTGAAACTGGAAAAGGGCAGGTTTAAGTTTAGACATCAAAGTTCTTCAATCTGAGGGTGGCTCCCTAGAACAGGCTGCCTAGAGAGGTGGTAGAGGTCCCATCCCTGGAGCCATTCATCAGGCTGGATGGGGATCTGGGAAACCTGGTCTGGTGAGTAATGGCTCTGCTTGTTGCAGGGGGGTTGGACTAGATGACCCCTGCAGGTCCCTTCCAACCAACCCTATGGTTGTATGAGAGGACAGAGGTCATTAAAAAAAGGGAGCAATTCCAGCATTGTTGTGATAGTTGTTTTAAACATTTTCAGTTGTAAAAACAGTGAAATCAAATTCTAAAGAACAGAATATTCATTCCATAAGGCGGCTTTTATAGGTAAATTTGTCAAAAGGGCAAAATTATTGGGACAGATACAGCAAAGCCACCTCAAGGCTCTGTAATGAAAACTGTATTTTTAAATTACAGCATAGCTATAAACCTAGTTTTTTAAAAGATCAATACAATACTTAAACAACTGCTAAATAAAATCAATGCAACTCACTTGAGTTTAATAAAACCTAAAATTAGTGACAAGTCAAGAGATCTATTTAGTATTTCCCTCTCCAATAACATTTGCAGCCCCAAATATGGCTGAAGAGTGTTCAAAAGGGAGCGTGGGAGAGAAGACTTCAGAAATAAGTTTTTTAAACTGTTTTTGATAGCAGAAAGCTGTCTATTTTTGACCAGCATAGCACAATTTCTACATTTAAGACTCAGCATGAGGGTGACAGGATACTGCGGGTGAACTATCTCCTATCACTAGAGTAATATGGAGTGAATTGCTGCAGGGATTGTATGTGAAGAAGCCAGTCAAATTTGAGAGTGTTTTGTTTCCCCTGTACTATCAATAGTTTCACATGCTTAAGACAAGCAGCTCCCCAGTAAGCTTGAAATATTCATTAGGAAAAGTGACACATAAGTATTAGACTTATTAGACTAATTATAGACTTATTAGGGAGGGATTTGATCATCCCTCCCTAAGCCTGTGGATACTTTTTTTCAGGAAGATATTCCATATTTTCAGGAAATATTCCAGGGTCAGCCTCTTTGAACATCCATGCCCAATTGGAATTATCATTCTAAATATCGTATTTGGGTTGACCAACTTACAATATAGGGTAATAAATCTCAGGAGAGGACTGTTACCTTTATAAAGTCACAGGCTATCAAACCTTGGTTAAGAAACACTTCACCGTATGAAGCTGGCATTTTCAAGCCACACCTTGTATTGATTAAAATTTGAAAATGCAAAACACCAGCAGTCTAGTTTAATTTAAAACTCCGAATAGCATAATCTTCTTTGTTAAAATCACTTTCTCCTCCCACTGAACTTAGCAAAGAAACATCTGTATTCAGTAGCAATACCCTAAAAAAAATGCAAACACTCCCAGCCTTCATCCTTGAAATCAATGAAAGTTTTTAATATTGTACCATAATATGATCAATTCGGGGTTCACCAGGCTTTCTTCTCTAAATTCTTATTGACTTCCATTAAAATCTAGTTACAACTATGGGAGTCATGTCCCTGTCAAATAACCCAGTAGCCTGAACTTCACGGTCTCTGGAGAGGTCTCAGCCCTGGAAAGGAACATCCCAAGCACAAAATAACTTGATCAAGCAGCTTCTAAAATTAATAAGCCAAGTGTATATTTAGTTCACATACACCTTTATAAATTTTTATGCTATTAAGGACTGTGTGGTGCCTTCAGAGGAAAAAAACCACTCTGCTCCTGAATTGAGAGGACTCAGAGCTCCTCAAGGGTGATGCCTCTTTTTGATCCTAAGTGACAAATATCAGTAAGTGACAGCATTACTTGTAATGATAAAAACAACAGTTCACCTTCTCTTTCTTTATGAACCATGGAAACTTGACCATCAAACATTCTTTTATCTGAGAATAAAAAGCAATAGATTTTGAAGTACTGAGTTTCAGCCCTGTTTTGAACCACATGCTCCTTTGTTGCTTCTGTTTAATTGGTCTTTCCTCCAGGAAATTTCAGCACCTTGGTTGTAAAAGGAAACTTTTCCACTTGACTGTAAGACTTTTTTGGCAAAATTTACACTAGCTTCTGGGAAAATTTTACAGTTTATAACATTTCATCAACTCTTGAAGTTCTCTGGATTTGGGCTCTGAGCTGCCTTGCCCTTGAGACCTGAGATGCTGGAACACACTGCTTTGGGTAACACTAAGATTCACAATCTCTCGGCACAAGTCTCTTATCCAAAACACATATACAACCTGATCTTTGAAGTTTTATTGAACTTTACCTTAGACACAACCACATTAGGAATTCTCTACAAAAGGAAATGAAGGCACTGACTGGAAATCACTTGTTCTTTGCAAACATCTCACTTTAAATTATGGTTGGAAAAAACCTAAATTTTAGGGATTAAAAAGCCTATTACAAAGATTTGCGTCTAGATGAGTAAGAAAAACAGAGATTTCTCCTCTATTTTGGACCTTTAGACTTAACGAAGGAGAATGTCACAACTAAGAATTTTAAAACGTGTCCTGGGCAGCACGGGAAACCCGTTCAAGCTTCAGCAAGATGAACAGACTTTCAACACTGCGGCTAATTGGAAAGATGACAGACAAGAATTTTGGGCAAAATGCAAGCACTCACTTTTATAAACACTGTGGCTAAGCAGAGCATGAAAAGAGAGCCATGGTAGGTATGCATTTAATTTTAAATTTCCTTTGTGAAGGATTAATCTTACCTAGACATTCCTATTTTAACATCTCTTCCACTTCCCAGTAGTTCATGGCTGTGAATCTTTAACTCCTGTCTCTGCACATAAAAATTGAAACAAGAAAGCAACAACTTGGTAATCCCTAGGAGTGAGTGGTCCAGACATAGAAGATCCATCGTATTCCCTTAAGTGATGCTCTGATTCCGATTATCAGTCAAGAGCAACTGAGAAAAAAGGTCTTACAGTCTTGAGGGGAGGAAAACAAACCTTCACAAACCAAAACAATTATTCCTATACCTCACTGACAATCCTGGAGCAGTAGTACTTGATTTCTATAAGATCTCACATACTGCCCCCATTTTCAACTGTTTAAACTGCATTCCCACCTATTCCTTATTCCGTAAACAACTTAATGGAACAATATTAAGCAAATCATTTTTTAAAAGGTTACTTTATTTTACTTCAAAAGGTCTAATCAGTCTAGAAAAAATACTGAATGCAAAGCCTTTCAGCAGAATACACCTTCAGGTTTCCAGAGTTACCCCTGTACTACTCATTTAACCTTTCCTTGGGCGGTGACCCTACCTCTGACACTTGTGAATGTTATCTGGATTGGATGAACTACTGCAGTACTCAGAGAAGGAACAGAACATTACCAAATTATTTTCTCAGGGGGACAGGAAAAAAAGAAAACATTAGTTTCATCTGCAGAGTGAAGAACTACAGTGTCATCCTCAATAGGAATAGTATCAGTATAAAGTCCCAAGGCCTTATGTTTTCATTTCTGCTGCACTAAGGGAGGTTTCTTGTTGTGCCTTTTTCCCAGTATAAATCAATGCAATTGAATTGAATCCACCCTGCAGGGCATGAATTCCCAATAGACCAGGTGACACTTTAAACTACTGTGACTTTACCTTTTATTAGTACAGCTAAGCACAGAGAGAATGGAAAAAATCCTGGTTTAGGATGACTTACTCGATGCTGAAGCCAAACCACAGTATCTGTACACAAACAGAGCAAAAGTATTGTTTACAAGGTAGTTATTTAAAACTGTGCTTCTTAGCAAAAAATAATATATACTACTGAAAGCTACAGTCAAACTCCTGGTTGGATTTGTACTGCCTGGACATCTTTTAAGTAATTCATGTTTTTCAAAGTCCTGCCACAGCCTAAACAGCAAGGAAATATATTTTCTAATATCAGCCACTGGATCACCATTATAAAAGCACAAGACTGTTGAAACTCTGTAAAAAATAAAAATCAACATAATAATCACAGCATCATTTAGGTTGGAACAGGCTTGTAAGTTCATCGAGTTCAACTGTTAACCCAACTATACCAAGGCCACTGCTAAACCAGATAGATACACACAGAGATACTGTAAAATGCTTTGCCCAAAGATAGTATGAAAGGATAGACATTACTTGTCTAATAAAATGTAATTAAATGGTATGAATAGCATCCACGTGACAAAGCTAAATAACACTTCACTACCTTTCAGTAGAGAACATAAAATATCTATTCTCTTTTAGGGAAAGTCCTGACTCATTTGTCTCAAGGTAATCGAATATAAGTGGCTATCAGCTTGGACACTTACCTTTAACTGCAGATGGCTTTTACAGGTGTGCCAGCAGGGAATGAAGGACAAACTAAGCAAAGGCACAGCACACACCAATGCAGTAAAAACATTCATTTAACGTATTAATTCATATTAATCCAATTTAAAATTAACACCAACCTGTTTCTGTATGCCAGGCAGCGATTGTTAAGAGCCATTAGTTCGTACCAGAAAACTCAGTTGAACACAGTAACCTGGTTTAGTTTAACTTTTAGAGCAGCTTTGGCTTCATTTCCCACCAATGATGTATGACAGAATAGAAGTGAGTTGCTCACTCTGTGACAAGCCATCTCCAAAAGCAAAAAGTTTCAAAGTATTTGACATATACTGTATTTTACTCCATATTTTTGCCAAGTTTTTTAGCTTCACCAGTGCTTCTGAATTTCCAAGCCTCTTTGTTCCTTCGTCAGTACCAGAAACTTCTCAAAGTTAGAGCTTATCTGTCTACATGTCAATCTGCCTATTTTTAAAAGGCAGGATTTTTAGATACAGAATCCCTAGGCATGCTATCTGGCACTTTTTTTACTCCATACCATGGACTAGTTTTGTTTCTAGCTGCCTTTTATCAAAGCCCTGAATAGCCTGGAAATTGCCTTTCTGTGCAATGTCCTCTTCTCAGACACTACATCACAGCTGCTGCATTCAGGAGGAAGGCTGTTGTTTTCTGTTTCTATCTTAGAATTGCGATGCTGAATGGCAGCAGGCCATGCGCTGCAAGAACAGAACTAAATAGAAAATGATTTTTCCAGTCATGGAAGAGCCTGAGATTGCAAAATCCACAGTTCGACAACACAGACTGAGGGCAAATGCAATATTTGTTAAGGACAAAGGTAGATATGAAAGGAGTTCCATTCTCATTATCTGTCTCTATATCTGTGTGTGCAGGGAACACTACATTTAAAAGCACATATAAAACGCTATCTATTTAAATAGGTAGCATATCCAGTATTATAAAAAGATTGCTAAAAACATACTGTGTACTCAGTGATTGGAGGCAGCACCTAGATAACATGATGCTTCCTCAAAATCATACTAGCCACATTCAGTCCAAGCCCTTTTCAAAGCCTCAAAATTCAAAGTGAATGAAACACTAATATTAGTTGACTTATTTGTAGTGAACTGGCAAACATAGCTTAGAACTTTAATATAAAGCGGTTAGGTAGCTATAGCTATTGGCTCCTTTCCCACACAGAAAGACTAAGCAACACTCTCAAATCAAATTCCTCTCAAGGCAAGTTTAGTTGACTGAGCCAAGAACAGAATAGTGGAGCTTCTGATGTTCAGGGCTCACTAGGACTGTATTGCTTCTGTAATCACACCTACTATTTTGTGTTTCATCTTGAAGGAAGTGTAAAACAAACAGTGCCCACAAGCTTTTCCTACAGCTCTTAGGATAGCTTGCAAGTAGACTACATTTAAGAAAAGAATAGATCAGGTAATTTGATTAAATTACAGACAAAGTGCAGATAATTTATCTTTTCCAGTATTTACCTTTGTGAATGTGTGTGGATAAAGTAGCGATAAGAGAACAGCGGATACATCATCTGAATGCAAGAAGTGCCAAACTCACATCAAACTTTCTCCTTCCATCATTTCCGCTCTTCAATATGTAGGGGTGAAAACCTCTTGTATATAGGGGAGGGGGGCAGTTGGGTGAGTGAAGAGGGTAGTGAGGAAACAAGTCTGTTACTTCTCATGCAATTTTTAAAAAACCTAGAAGACAAAATCTGTGCTGAATTTTTTCTACACCTCATTTGCTTTTTGCTGCATGATATTGAGTCCCATTCCCTTAGTTATATCTTTGTTATGATACTCCTTCTAGAAGACTTAATCCTTTTATTCCCACATCATGTTTGAAACATTTATAGAAAGCACCAGAAGGCTCTGTTGTTCCATTCAGAGCATCTTTTCAGTAATTCACTGTTTCTCTAAAGAATATGGCCTTTTCCTTTGTAAAACTTCCCTCCACCTTCCCTTTTTAATTTTGTGAACTAAAAGAAATGAGTAATACAAATCAGATGGATATTATTTAAGAATATTTGAATTATAATTAAATCCTATGTAATTAGGATATGTGAAGGAAGAAGAGGCTCCAGGTGAGCTAAACTAGAACTCACACCAGTGAAGGCTCCAGAAAACTGAGAATTTGCTTTGTGTGTTCTACTTCTCACCTAAACCAGTAGCTCCAGTCTAATCATTGTTCTTTAAGGTTAATTGTAATTTATATGCTATTTCTTTCTTGCATTTGAGCAGCCCCCATCACAGATACCCCGTACAACACTTAGACAGGACTCCAGAAACTTTCTCAGCAGCTCGCTAACTCTCACCTTCATTTCCCTAAAAACATCCCTAAGCTACTTCCCTAAAGCCACAGACAATATCACAACCACATAGGGCAGGACAGTGGAGATATATATCACAAATACTTCTCCAATATTTACAATTGTATACGTGTCGGCCACTCAGTTTGCTGTTTACTTCTATAAGTAAAAATTTTTTAAAAAATTGTACAGCTTCATACTTTCCCCCTGAGGATTTTCTAGTCTCTAAGGCTTTGCCAAGGTATTAAAGCTAAATCATATTTTTTTTCTCATTGACTCAACACGAAGATTCATTTAGCAGACTAAGTTTGCAATGTGACTGCAGTCATCCTAGAAGCCCAAAGAGACATTTATTCTGCTTTGTTCTGAAGGGTTTCCTTGGGGTGAAGTCAAGGGGAACCAATGGCAGAACTGCTAACAAAGTGCAAAAGGGGATATTCTTGTGGCAGGACAGCAAACTACACATAAATCCAGCATACAGACATTCAAAGTCATGAAAGACTACTATGCATAAATAAGATTAACAGTAAAGTAATCCCACACCTGTGAGATTATTGAAAAATTTGTTTCAAAGAAGATTTTCTAGAATGTGCTATAAATACACAGAATTCTACAGACTTTCCTAAGAAAATCATTAGCAAGCAGGCAGTTTAAATGTTCGCTGATGATGTTTTGACTTGCGTACAATAAAAGGCAGGATTTTTTTATGTCTGGTCAATAGGACCAGGCTGATATGATTTATTGTTTATGAACGATCAAGCTCTATTGGAAATAATTGAATAATCATGGATAAGAAAAGAAACTCAGATGGAAAGTGGATGTGATGTGAGTTAAAGACAACTGAATGTGACGCAAAAAGTGTGAGCAACTGAAATAGTCGTCTTTCCTTTGCAAGTGAAATAGTAATAGGCACTCTCTTAAGAAACACACTTCTTAGCCAAACGACATCTAAGATCACGATTTAAATAAGCACTTTAAGAGATGGAGTTTTCATATACGCCAAACTCAGTACTTTGGAAGACCGAAAGGCCAGAGTTGAACAGAACAGATAAAGACGAAAAGTCTGGTTAGTAAGAGAACAAGAAGTCAGTTGAATAGTCTTTTCAGCTGCAATTTCTTTGCAGAATGCTGTACTGGAAAGCCTGATTTAGACAAGTTTTGGAAGAAAGAGATACAGAAGAAAAAAGATGCTGCTGCTTAAATATTCCAAGATCAAATTTCAAAAGAAAATCAGACTAAAACTGATAAATAAATAAATAAAACACATTCATATTTGAGATTTTGGGATCAGTCTGGGATTAATACTCATGACTTACAAAGCTTAAGAAAACATTAAAGGAATATGTTGGGGGTTTTATTTATTGAGATTGTGTTTCGTTTCTCCTCCTCTCACTGTTTATTTTTGAGTAAGAGGATAACACTGTGGATAAAGTTTCACTGTGTACCAATAATCTATGCATCTGAATGAAGCATTCCTTTCTGAAAAAGCATAACTCATACAGCAAAAGCTACAGTGCTGGTGCAATGGATCTATGGATGAAGAGAACAGAGTCACCACTTGCATCAATAACATACTATTTTTAAGTGTGCACCCTCATTTCTGTTTGTTTTTGCATTTAGAATATTTCAGAGGGGCATTACCTTTCAACTACAACAACGTGGGTTTTAAAGCCAAACCACAATCTCCTTTGTTGTCAGCTCTGAATACAGATGATGATCAAATATGCCTCTTACCTCATTTTGGAGGTCACGGATCATTTTGCTTTTCCTTTCCATTTCAGTCTTCAAGAAGTTAATCTATGAGTTTAAAGAAACGTAGGACATGAGTTCTTCAAATGTAACTAAACATCAGTTTAACCATAAATTATTTCTTTACTCATAGCGTTGCAAAAGCAAGCTTGTGCTTATGTTCAAAGAGGTATAGACCACAGTTAGAGATTTGCTAAATCTATTAGCAAGGTATTTGCTAGAATTTACTAGTGATTATTTTTCACAATGAAGGAGCTGTGTTCTTCAGAGAATTAAGGATTTTTACAACAATATTAACTGATTTTATAACCTTAAAATTTTTTTAATCCCAAAGGAGACACCTGTCACAGCAGGTTTCTAACATTGTTATTGGATTTGGATGCTACAATACTGATCCTAATGAGATAAATCCCTTGATTCCACAGACTGAAGTGCAGGATATGTGAAAGCATTCAAATCTGGTCTTTAGTTCCTACTTAATTCCATTTAATTAAGTAGTAATTCCAGTCTTAGTTTTAAGATTCAATTTAATTAAACACAGCTAAAAAGATTGCTTTAACAAATCCAAGTGTTTTTTCAGGACTGAGCATTTCATCCTGGTTTATGGAACATAACGGAAGAAAGGATGAGGTAATTAGAGCTGGGATTATAAGAACACATTCCTATAACTTCAGAGGAGGATACCTTAACTAGCAAAATTGTCTTTCCTGTAGACCAATGTCCCATTCCCTCCTCCACTGAAGGAGAGTACCTACAGTCATGGGAAACTGAAGTTGTTCTGACACTGTGGCAGATTATTACTAAAAACAAAAGCTCTGTGAGAAAACAGTTTCATGCTATAGAGATACTGACGTAGAGATTAATGATTTGGATGCCATGTAGATAAAAAATGACAGTTCATCTGCATGATGTGACAGCTGTCATGTCCACATTCAGGTAGACAGATGCCAGTAATTTTAAAACCCTGAGCAGTCTTGCCATCACTCTCTTCTGTATCAAAAGGGGAGTTGGAGAAAACTGTCATCACTTAAGGGAGAAGTGAACAGAGGGTCCACAAGATTATTTCCCACCTGGCATGCAGAAACAGAACTTCATTTGCCAACTGTGCCAAAATTTTGCCTAAGGGGTTTGGTCGTGGAAATATTAACTCCACATCCAGCCAGCACTGAGGTGATGTTTGAACAGAGGGTTAACAAATTCAGTACTTGCCTAGCCATCACATTTACAAATAGTGAAATGTAGTTCATGCATACTTCATAACAAATATGAAGATTTTACACAACAAAACCAAAGATAACAATCAAAATATGAGACCAGAATTAACAGGGAAAAACATAATTACCCATATGGTGGATTTTGGCTTCTCAGCTGTTCAAATGATTTGCCAGCTACCATTAAATGCTAACAAAAACAATAACATACTGACCTCTTTTAAGAATGTTCCCTTTCTTGGTGCCCTAAAGATTGGGGGGGGGACTATGCCTTCAAAATATTAATATTCCTTCAAAGCACTTCACTTCTAAATCTGAATATATAATAAGATATATGACATCAAAATTATTGTCTATGTGCTCTCTACACAGAGCTTGCAAGCATCAGCTAGTATCTTCTAGGGGAGAGATGTATAAGACTCCACAGTACTACTAATTTAACCAGCAACCTGTTAGTTAAACCAATACAATAACTTTTGTTAATGACTATTCACATCTATATGCATCTGATATCACCGATATGAACCATCTTAAATAGTGTAAACTTCCTCTTTTAGCTTACCTGAAAAATCTGAAAAAGGTTTTTTACCTACCTTTCTCTTTATTAATATTCTCAATATTAATTACAATTAAGTTACTGATTTTAGTATCATATTACAACAGCATTTTTAAAGCTCTTCTACCAAATGTCTAACAACTGAAGAACCACTTTGTCATAAGAGCAGACAAAGAGAGTTGCATATAAGGGATTTATATGGCTTGGCTACTGGAGCTAATAGAGGGATTACCCTAACAGGAGCTAATACAGCGATTATCCTAAGTGCATAGACAGTTACATGCACATATGTCTACAATTTCATGCTTTAAGGCAGTCTGTATCAGACTATTCGCATTACACTTGTACTCATCCTAAAGAAAAGCCAAAATAGCACTTGCCAGAAGAGACGTAAGAATTCTACTTTAAATCACCAAATCCGAATAGCACGATAAACAAGAATGGCCAGTTATGCCCATCTCTAAATTAAAATGCCCAGAAAGTGAAAAACTGAAACAAGTAAGTTTCTACATCTCTTCCTCCTTTCTACCTACTCTTTGCTCTTGTTTGACATTCACCTCTTTCCACATGTTGGCTGCCTTTAATTGCTGTCTAGCAGCAATTATGAAGATACATAATGAAAACATATTGTTCTAAGCCTGAACTTCTCACTATTAAGCAAGGACACTGCTTCTGTCTCCTGGAGACAGACATCCAAGGTACTCAGAGCTTTGTGTGTTTCAGAGCTCATTACATTTATTAGAGGCAACAGCTTCTACCCAGTGGCCTTTACTCACAACAGTTTGTGACCTTGAAATGTTCAAATTAAATTTTCCCCCATTGAAATACAGAATGCTTTAGCAGATGGCACTGATCTAATTCTCAGAGTCAGACAATACTTAGTTATTCCCGATGAAGCAAGGATGGAGGAATACCAATACAGCATCATTAGTGCACAGCCAAAGCTCAGTCTAGGCTCCTGTGCTTTCCTCCAGACCTGTGTCTTGCTCAGGACTACGACATTAAGGCAGGAGTGGAATACATTCATTAATATCGAATTATTTTGGCAGTATCTGGAAACCTTTACATACTCAATATTCACTGTTTCAGCCTAATTCTCAAGTTATAGTGTAAAAACTGGCTCCAAAAGCCAGAGATAATTGATTAGGATGTACCTAAAACATAGGAAATATTCTTTTCTTTGAGGGAAAACTGCTCTAGAAAGAGTTAAATGATAAATGTATTTTTATCAACTATTATTTCAGTATGAATGTAATTTTCAGGCCGTGAAGTTATATTTTATTTAATTATAAAGAGTTCTGTCAGAAGCATTTAGGGCTTCAGGACTTGTCACTAGAGCTTTGACTATGAGAAAAGTATTTTTGCAGGCATGAGTCTGTGACACTCGACAGCTCCTTGTTTGGTGGTGCACATCTCCACATTTAATCCTCCATATATTTTTTTGCAACATAAACTACTGTAAAATTCAAACCATCCTTATCAGAATTGGTGTTCCTCTGCACGTTTTTCACTATCCAGGAAGAACAGGTGAACCAAGAAGCATATATTTATCTGTTTGCCATGTATTCTCTAGAAAAGGTCTGTCCCAAGACAGACTGCTGCTGTTCTTCGTACATTAGTGCTACAAATGGAGGAGACAACCCACAAATTGAGTGGTCACACCTGTTAAGAACCCACAGGTCAACCCTCACTGTGATTAGTACTGGAAAGGACAGGAATGCCTTTGTGTCTCTTTTTTGTTCACCCTCAGCTGCTTTCTTTGCTTTCCAAGTTGTCCCAATCTTGCAGCAGCTCCTCTGGCTGCTCTCTGACCCACCAGCAGATCCTCAGAACAGCAGCTTTGTAGCTGCCTACCATTCTTGGCTTCTCCAGTCTTAAGGGGCAAAACAAAGGCTAAAGATGCACAGGAGTACTGAGAACAGTTTCTGATTAATCATTTCTGGAACTGGAGGCAAAGAGTTTTGCTATATATTGCACAAGAGATGTCAATGCCAAGTGTAATGCACTGCTGTAGTGTCACCTTTAGTCTGCTGGTTTGGTCAACTTTCCAGGTTGTTTTTCATGCAATTGGACTTAATTCTTGTAAATTCTTACTTACACTTTTGCATACACCTAATAAAGAACACCTCTAGGCAGCTGTTCCCTGCTGAATCTACAGAGCTAATTAACAGAATAAGCAGTGTATGACACCTCGCTGGCAAATGCAGAACAGAAATACGTATTTCTATACACCCCCACTCCTGTGTTTTATTCATTTGGCTTTCAGAAATGTAATTCTATTTTATTTACTCTGACAAAAAGCAGTATTTACTTCACCAAATCCTGTAGAATAAAATGTGCTTAAATTGTATTAGAAACAAGGCTCATGATTCATTAAATTCAAGCTCCCATTCTCCAGCTAGGCTTGCCTCAGAGTACCTAGACCTTTTTTTCATATCATTCATACCGCCTTCAGAAACCAAGTGTAAAGCAACCCTGTGCAACTGCAATAACATTATCTTCACTTCTATTGCATCTTTCATCCAAGAATCCTGAAGGACTTTTTGAACAGTCATTCAGTCTCACCGTATGGGTGAGCATTGTGATGTACATTGTACCCCAAGGCATAAAGGGATAAGCGTCACAAACCAAGGACACAGTTCTGCTTTCCTTAAAAATTATGGCAACGCTAATATTCTGTTATTGGCAAGTTTTAAGAGTGCAGCTCAGGAATCAGTTCCTCCAAATAGCTGACAACATCCTAAGCCAGTTCTGTTATAAGCTCAAAGTAGTTTTTCCTGCTTTCTGCAGTAAGTAATACTTTTGCTTACAGTTAACGGTAGGTTTTGTCTGACTTGTACAGAACAAACCTTGAGCTCTCCCCCAGTGAGACAGTGTGGACTGAATTCACACAAGGCACTGCATCTCAATTTATAAAAAGTGCTCTAACACAAAGAACAACAGAACCAATAATCCATTCGCTACAACTGAGATTTGTGTAACCCACAGTTCAATTAGTCTTGAATACCAAAACTGAGTACAGAGATTAAGTAATAAATTCTGTTTCCCACCTTTAATTTGTAGGACTAGGATTCATTGTGCTTATAAAGCTACTGGGAATGGGTCTGTGTACCTAAGAGAAGACAACTTTTAACCAGTATGTTCCAGGTACTTAGCAGTGACAACTACATTCTCTTTTTTCTTATTTTGGGACTATGTATCTTGCCTCACTGCAAAACTATTTTAAAACAAGTCCAGATATTTATAAAGTTTCTGGATACATTCTGCTCTGGCTATTAAGAAAGAACCCCAAAATATGCTGTCCTTATTCCACACAGCATTCAGTTTACTCCTTTTTCTCTCAAGAACAAAAGTGGGGTTTTGATCTCTGGATAAAATGTAAAGTATCAAAACTCCATGAAGTATAAGTTGTGGGGGGCACAAGAATAGGGAAATCAGTCTCTTTACCCTTCAGATTTGTAAGAAACAGAGAGGGGGAAAGGGTTTCCAAAAAAATCACACTAATTGAAAGAAACTTGCAAAGCTAATATCTTAGTCTAAAACCTACGAAAGAAGGCACTGGTAACTATTGGCTAAATTTAACATCTTCAAAACTCTATCTTGGAGGAACACTTGTTCTGTGAACCTGGAATACTGTAAAATCGTAATAAATAATACTACATGTAACTACAAATACATGTATAAATCCTTCAAACAGCTTGCTTTCAAGTCCAGAGCTAGCACCAACAGAGGTCTGAACAAAGCTCTGGAGATGATGCAGTCACCGTGTGCTCAGAGGTGTTTGTGTTACAGGGGTACTGCCAACCAGCAGAGGAGACATTTCCCTTTTACACCTTAGAACTAAACAATAAACCTGACTCTACCTTTTTTACCTGCAGTAGCAAAATATGACTATCTAGGGCCCACAACGTTACAGTGCTATACAGAAATCCAACCAATTGTACCAGTCACTAAAGGATAAAAACTTAATGGGACTTAATATCTTCCTATAGCAATAATTAGGTCTACTATGGCCCAAATGAGGACACCCTATCATCTGTTTTGTTGCTGCGCATCAGTAGATAGTCCAAAGAGGTCCATGGATGTAGGACAGTGCACACTGGTAGAGGTGAGACATAAGGGGAGCCTCATGTGGGGGACGACTTTAGCCCAAACCTCCAAACTGTGTACAAACACACCTCAACCCCACAGGAATTAGTGGGGACGGGCACCTTAGCACTTCTGAATATATAAACTTTGCTCAGCTCTCTTCTTCTCAAGCACACAGAACTACTTCCTGTGCAAAGTTATTGGAGGCAATGGCAGAAGGAGTGGAAAAAAAAAACAAACACAGAAGAAACAAACAAAAATAATGGAAGAGGGACAGGGAATCACTCACAGTAGCCTGCTGCTTTTCTGCTTTCTCCGCTGCCTCATTAAGCTGCTTTTGAAAGGCCTCCTGGAGAGTCTTCATTTCTTCCCTAGTTGGTTGAAAACACAGAACACAGAATTCATCACAAGTGTCTGTTAAGAAATAATTCTTCAGATTTTAAAAAATGCATCTTTAATTATTCAGAGTTAGAGACAGATGTACTGTGTCCATGAGACTTGCTAATAAAATCAAAATGACCCCATGAGCTGCAGTGCCAACACAAGACAGAAATTATCTGTAATGGAAATTGGCCACCTTTTACATTTTCTGAATAGCCTGCTGTGCAAAACATCTGCCGGTGTATATTTCCTAGCAAAAAGGATTGTCACCACAGTAGGGAGGAATTGGTCTACTGAAAGTGCACCAAAACTGAACCACACTCCTTTTAGTAAGAAATAGTTTATACCAGCTTCGAAATAAATAAATAATGCTTTTAGAACATTCTACTTTCACCCAGCTCTTGCAAGAGACTGGAAACACTAAATTCAGTATGAGATTTTGGAATACAAGAGCAAAAAAACCCCAAGAGGGTAATTGCTTCAGTTGCACTTTATTTAAAACAAACCCCTCCCTGAAATACCGGTGCAGTTGTCAGATTTCTCCCAGCTGCAAGACTGTGGTGGGCTGAGATCCTCTGCCAGCCACCTCCTTCTGCCCATAGCAGATGACACACTTTGGAGCTGTGGCAAATTACAAGAGTGACATGTTTCAGAACAGCTGCAGAGCTTTGTTAGGGCTGTAGCTTTGCAGAAGACTAAAGCAGAACTGGGCTTACAACAGAGAAAGTAATTCAGCCCAGTGAAAACTAGTCCAGATTGGAAACCATCTAGTTGATACCAGAAGAGAACTTGTGAGCTGCTGGATTACCTTACTAGCTGATAACTCTACAACTTTTAGCAATTTCAGTAGCACTAGAACAGAGCGGCGTTAATTGAGTGGTGATTGAGCAGTGTGAATCCATTGCACCACCGGCACAATGCAGCTCTCTTATTGTGCAAACAGATGTAATCATTTCCAAGTGCTGATGAATGTATTGAAGAATTCACACAAACAAGAACAAACAAAATAAATCAAATTTAAAGTCAGACTCCAGAACTGCTTCATCCATAACTGCAGAGAATAATTTAAGTAGAGCTCCCAGACCAAACACAACTCCATTTGTCCAAAGAAGTATCATACAATTAATATTGGGATGTATTTTGAGTTTTGATTCAAATACAATAAATTTAAAGATAATACCATATTCACAGTTCCACATGTACTCCAGATGAAGCACTGCCTAAGGCTCTTGGCAAATAACCCGCAACCCTTCATGAAACTCTACACAAGAGGTTCCCTGTCACATTTTTAACACTTCTTACACTGAACTTCCACACCTCTCTGAAACTGAAACCCAGCAAGCCTGCAAACAGCTGTTGACTACCTACAGAATCTCTAACACACGTTCTTGAAGTATAGAGTGAGTCCAGAGGAGGCCGCAAAGATGATTACATGGCTGAAGCAACTCTGCTATGAAGACAGGCTGAGAGAGCTGAGTTGTTCAGCTTAAAGAGAAGACTTGGGGGTGACCTAGTAGCGGCCTTCCAGAACCTAAAGGGAGCTACAGAAAAGCTGGAGAAGAGCTTTTTACAAGGGCTTGTAGTTATAGGACAAGAGGCAATGGCCTCAAACTGAAAGAAGGGAGATAGAGGTTGGATATTAGGAAGTTTCTCACCATAAGGGTGGTGAAACACTGGAATGAGTTGCCTAGGGAGTATGTGGATGCCCCACCCTTGAAGTGTTCAAGGCCAGGCTGGATAGGACATTGAGTAACCTGATCTAGAGGGAGAGAGGTGTCCCTGCCCAGAGAGGCTGGAACTGTATGATCTTCAAGATCCCTACCAGCCTAAACCTTTTGATGATTCTGTGATTTTCTGAAGGAGTCGTAAGGGCTGCTCAGCAACACGTGGTACCAGATAAGGGTCTATCTCTGGGGACTGCTGTTGTGTCATACACTCAATAGCTGAATCACTTATAAGCAGAAGCCAACATGTACTTTTGAGTGGACCTTGAAAGACTTTAAGGGGTGATTTAATGAGCTTAGGAAGAATACTTGTTAGTACATAGTACAATTTTCCATAGGCAGAGTCAATTTTCCCATCTGCAACTATGATCTATTTATTAAACAGTCCTTTCACACTTCTGATCAAATCCTCTATTTCATAAAGGCTGCACAAGAATCAAACCAATACAAAACCAGATTCATATGAAGGATGGAGTCTGTGACAATGCTGAGATGCAATGTGACAATGCAACCTTCAGTTGCAGCCAAGCCAGAGAACACAAAAGTGTTTCAACAGGACAATCCTTTCATCATTTCAAACATTTATCTGGAATCAAAGACCCTTATGCTTCTGATCCTTCTCTATCACAGTAAAAATGAGAACTACATGAGTATTGTATTAGGGATTTTATTTGCTGTGTATTGGATAACTAAAGGTCATTTGAGCACACGCCTTGATCTGCAGCAATGCAATTCATACGTACTGGTATTAAATACAATATTGGCAATAAAGTGGCTATTAGATTTAAGCATTACATTTCTAAGAATAAAAGAAATATGAACTTAGTAAAGTTCACTATATAATCTTGTTTCAGTGGAAGTTACAGAATCATAGAACGCATTGGGTGGAAAGGGAAGTTTAAAGGTAAACGCCCTCTGTAAAATCTCACATCAGCAACTGCTTCATTACCTGGCAAAACGTGGCAGAGTGCAGATGCACAGAATCACAGAATGCACTGACTTGGAAGGAACCTTTAGAGGCCATCTGGACCTGCAGTGAGCAGGGACATCTTCAACCTGATCAGATTCCTCAGAGCATCATCTAGTCCCATCTTGAATGTCTCAAGGCATGAGGCCACCACCACCACCCTGGGCAACCTCTTTCAAAGTTTCACCACTACCACTGTAAAAAACGTTTTCCTTATACTTCATCTACATCTCCTCTCTTCTATTTTAAAAACATTTCTCCTTGTCATGTCACAACAAACCTAGTTCCTCCCTATGTTTCTTGTAGACCCCCTTTAAATACTGAAAGGTTGCAATGAGGTCTCCTCAGAGCTCCCCAGCTCTGAGGAGAGGTGTTCCAGCCCACTGATCCTTTTTGTGGCCTCCTCTGGACCAACTCCAAAAGTTTTGTGTCTGTTTTGTGTTGAGGACCCCAGAGCTGGAGGTCTCAACCCAAGTGGGAACTCACTACAGCTGAGTAGAAGAGGAGAATCACCTCCTTCAGCATGCTGGCCACACTTCTTTTGATGTAGCCCAGGGTGTGATTTGCCTTCTGTATTCATGTTTTTAGTTCCTGCTCTGAATTCCAAGAATTAAGAGAAGTAGAATAATGAGAGTTACTTGCAATAAGGGGACTTGAGACTAAGCACTAGGCTGGGAACTGGCATTCCCAGATATGGAAACTCATTATTTCTTAAGTACCTAATGAGTAATTTGAAGTAAATATTTCTCTTTCCTCCTAACTGCATTCCTCACAGATACTCAGTGCAAGTACTCCTACAGTAGCACAGTGACTAGTGATTTTGACTGTTCTATGTGCATGAATGTTTAATTAAGAGCTCTGGATAAACATACATCATCATCACCAAATTCAGAGACTGAGATACTAAATTGACTTAAATTATCTCAATTCAGAGATTGAGATAATTTAATTAACTAGATCATACCATCTACTGGTAAATCTGTAAAGCTTTTTATTTTTAAGTGAATATTTATTAACTTAAATTCAAAACCCCTTTATCAGATATCTCATTATAGCATGTTAAGACATTTTAATAAAGTGCGTCAGATATCAGCAAATACATAATTTGCTTCAAAAACTTCACAAAGTAGCATTTTCTGCCCTTAATTTTACTATTGTGATCATCAGACTCTGAAATACAGGTAGTGTTTATAGATTGAAGTAAAAGGAAAGATGGCATTTCCAACAGTTTTCAGTCTGGAAATGGCCAGAGAAGAGAGGAAGAGGTGGGGGTCTTACCTTTGTTTTTGGCCCAGTTCCAGAAGTTTCTGCAGATCATTTTTTGCTGATGCTTCATTGTTTTTCAAAGACTGATAGCAAAGGAAGAACTCTATTACCAAAGAGATCTTTATTATTATTCATCTGAGAAATGATTAATTTAGTCCTCTTTCCTAAAATGCTCCTGGCAAATTACAGATTGTTACCACTTGTGAGGAACCCTGGTTTTTCTTCTACCGTAAAACTCAGCAGAGTTAACTGCATATAACTGTTTTTCAAATATTTAATGAGAGTTAATCAAATAAAATAAGTAGATTTGGAAACAAATTACTAAAAGCATTACAATTGAATGAAAAAGGTAAGTGTGTATATACAGAAAACAATGTCACAGCTCTTCGCCTGTTTCTGGACCTCTTCTAGCTTGAGCCTTAAACATGTCATAGTAAATATTTAATCTTGCCAAATACTACCTTCAACTGTGCTGCACAAGAAATCCCATTCTAAAATAGCTTTGTTACAACAAACACATTTCTATAAGCAATAATAAAAATCCTACAATAAAGGAGTGGTAAAGTATTAAAACAATTATTAAAAAGACAGCCAACTATCTCCAGGAGATCGCATTAATTACAAACAAAGAAGTGTGTTATACTGGTTTATATCCCAATGTAATGACGCATAACTGGCATTCTCCTCTGAACAAATACAACAGTTGTAGGCATTCTAGTCATGTTTTCCATGTGTAACTCACATCAACATCAAGTTTAATATGCAATGTCAGAAAAATACTGTCTTTCAAAATGGCATGACAGAGAGAAATCTCAGCTGACAATGAGTCTGGATGCTTTCATCAGGTCACTAGACTACATCTGGAAAAGCCAGACATGCCCTTAACTGAACATCTGCTGATTTAAGAACCTCAGATCCAAAACACGATATTCAATCTACTTTGCCCTCCAAGGAGCTAATTTCCCTACCAAGGTTATTGGACACAACTGCCCTTTCAACTGCCCCTTGACACCCAAAATTAAACGTGGATGTGTCTCAGCTCCAGCTGCAGGCTTTTCTAGCACAGATTGTCAGCTACACTTGTAAAGAGATGCCCTGCAGTAAATCCAGCCAGTCTGTGTAGGTGGCATGTCAGGCAGGTTAAGTAAGCAGCTAAACTAGGCTGAGTATCTGTAACTCATCAGCCAACCTGCAACACCAAGGGGAAACCCTCTGTAGGATTTCCCAGGCTGCCAGGTCAGATGTGGTAACTCCACATGGTAATTCCTTCCCTTCCCTTTTTGTTCTTCTTTGCTTTAATCTCATATTTTATTTTTTTCTTGAGTAAGTGGACAAAAGACCCAACTCAATAGAGTTATGTTTTCCAAAAATCATCAGAATTATGTTATAAGACAAAAAAAACCCAACAATTACTTACACACTTTGAAAAACCCACTAAAAGCCAAAAAAGGAAACCACTTAAAAAAAGAAGTAAGTACTTTGATACCAGTATGAAGAAGGCAACTTGAGCAATCTTAGAGACAGAACCTTACCTGGAGATTTACTTTAATTCCTTCAAGTTCTTTGGAAGTCTTTGACAGTTGACGAAGGATATTGCTCCTTTCTTTAAAGACTTCTTTCAGTTGTTTTTCCAGTTCTTCATATCCCTGTCTAACACAGAAAATAACTGCATGAGACCTTCTCAAAACACTGCTCAATGCAATTGAAAACAGCCTTAGTTCAGCCCAACTGAACTAATTACAACAAGCTTTCAAATTGGAGCCTAATTCCCAGTTCACCTTATGGAACAACTTGATTTCTCCTAGGTCAACGTGATGGGCTGGATCTGAATACGCAGATTATGAGACTGAAACACTGTGAACAGTGGACTGTCTGTGCTGGACAGAAGACAAAAAGGACGTCTCTAACCAGGGTAGGAGTCTGTCTGGTTTTAGAAGATATTCCATGCAAGAAACCAAGAAAAGCTTTGAACATATGAAGTTTTGTGACACTCAGTAACTCGAGGAAAGATCATTCAGATCTACTTAAACTTTGTGACATTTATTTCACTCCACAATTTCTTGTCACTGAAATGTCCCTACAGAATAAACTATAATTGACTAATGTGCTAAGAGGAATCAAACCTATACCATTAATTCATGTGTAAGTAAAAATACTGTTTTCAAAATGGTAATTATTACTGGGAATGCAACCAGACATTCAGACTTTTTATAAAGGACACAATGGAATAAATTCAATGCGTATCAGCTTGGGCTGAACCAATTACAGGTACAAGTCAGATTCCATTTCAGAAGAAAGCAAACATTACAGTTAATTCCAAACTCACATACTTTTTCATTTAAAATTGCTGTTTTGAGGAAAACTGATCAGTGAATTATCTATTCCTTCTACTACTTCATTTTAATTTTTCCCCTCCTTGCTTTAACTCTGATTCTAAGGGAGGAAAAACAACTCAACTCTGCAACACATCAGTACCAATTTATTACCAGATCTGAGACTTAAACAGAAATCTTAATACACTTCAATGGACTTTGAATGCACACTTCAGCAAAGAAACCCAGTAAAGCAAATTAAATATGGAATCTAGTATCAGTCCAGTCCATTTTAGCAATAGATAGCTCACAAAAATAAGGTAGCCTTACAAGAAAAGGAAATCACATTCAAAAACACTTTGGGTACCTAGAAGAGATGAAAGTCAATAAACAAACAGTCTCCTTCATCAACCCAAGACTTTAGACAAAGAATCTTACCATTACATCAAAGGTTCTGCAATAATTATATTTGGCTTTGACAGAAAGTAGCAAAATCAAAGTACAAAATTCTTTGAGTTTGCCTCTCTAATGAAACAAAAAAAATCACCAATTTCTGCTGGCTGCTGCAAAACAAGTGGGTTGGACTAGATGACCTTTGGAGGTCCCTTCCAACCCTATGATTCTATAATTAGATGAAATGTTTTGGTCTGCAACACAGCACCCAACATTTTCAGTGAAGACCTTCAGCACAAAAGCTAGGTCAACTCACTAATTTTAGAGCAGAACTATTCTTTTAAAGCAAAATTGAAATGGAAAAAAAGGAGAGAGATTACACTCCCCTTAAAAAACAAACACAAATATCTTATCTTTTGGTCCATGTTCCGTTGCTGGTAGACAGACAGCTTAACCGTCAGGAAAATGTTTTATTCTCTTGATGAGTTTTGTTTTTTCCTTCATTATGTGAATGGTCTTTATTACAAGAAATTGCTTCAGACCATTTTGGCTTGCTCATTCACCAGGAGAAAGAAAAAAATTGCAGTTTAAGTAGGGTAAAGGAGAATGACTCTAGAATGACTAAGAGGACACAGGGTGAGACCATCATGCCAGGACTCAGCTCTGCTTACCTAGCAGTGACTAGGCAGCATTCCCAAGTGATCTGGTCATCCATTACGTGGATAACTAGTGTTATGAAACCCACATTATCTGAAACAGAAGTTGTGCAGTCAAGCTCAATGAAACTCTTGAGGAAAATCTATATGCCAAGATGAAGAAGCTTCCAAATTTTACCACTATTTACCCAGGGGGTTTGGTTCAATTTTGTCTATCAAATTGAATGGAGAAAGCGATATGTGTGTGCTTGCAACCCAGAAGACAAACTGCATCCTAGGCTACATCAAAACAAGCACGGCCAGCAGGCTGAGGAAGGCAGATTTCCTCCTCTACTCCACTCTGGTAAGGCCTCACCCGGAGCCCTCATCTTGCTCTGGAGCCCTCAATACAAGGAGTAGGTGATGGAGCAGGTCCAGAAAAGGCTGCAAAAATTATCAGAAGGCTGGAGCCCCTCTACTATGAGGACAGAGGGAGGGTGCTGGGGTTGTTCAGCCTGGAGAAGAGAAGTCTCTGAGGGGACCTGATAGTGACCTTCCAGTCTCTGAAGGCGGTTACAAGGCGGCTGCGGAGGGGCTGTTTACGAAGGCCTGGAGGGATAGGATGAGGGGCAGTGATTTCATATTAGAGCAGAGCAGACTGAAATTGGCTGTTAGGAAAAATTTCTTTAGCAGGAGTGGGGCTGAACATTGGAATAGGTGGCCCAGAGAGGAAGCTGAGATCCCACCCCTTGAGATATTCAAGGTGAGGCTGGACAAGGCTCTGGGCAACCTGGTCTAGTTGAGGATATCCCTGCTCACTGTGGGGGGGTTGGACTAGATGACCTTTGGAGGTCTCTTCCAACCCAGGCCATTCTATGATTCTACACAAAATTAAATCGAGCTAGTGCTGGAAAGCCTTCTAAATATGAACATTCTGGTCGTGACACACAACATAAATAAAATCTCCTGTGTTGTTTTATACAGAAACAGCTATAGGGGGTTTGTTACCACCCCACCTATGGGTGATTTCAGAGAAGGTTCACATCACTGTAGAAGAGCTGACTCACCTCAGCAGTAACAACACTACGTGTAATCAGCCTGACAAGCTTCAGAGAATACTCCCACTTTAATTTGCTAGTGATCAGAGGTCAAAGAGGAATTTCCTACTGTTAAAGTAATCGGTTTGCTGCAATAAGGTCACCAGTTTAATTCCTCTTTAAGCATCACAAAGAGAGATTGTTGGGCCTGATGGTCTCGTTTACCTTTGAAATCTCGGGTTTTGTTTAAAGTTCAACCCTGCATTTAAAAAAAAATTGCCTATAAGTGGTAACACTTTTAATGATCCCTTCAAAGGAACACTCCCTCCAATTCCATGTTAACTGGAGCACTTCAAGGCCAGCTCTCCAGATACCAATTACTGCTGCTACAGGTTTCACTCTACTGTCTTGTAAACACTGACGTGTACTATGTGCATAAATTGGGATCTTTTTTTACTATTGCCTATTAATACAATTTATGCATGCACTTATCTTTCTTTTCGTATTATCTTTTCTGATGGACTGAACGGCGAGGGGGAGCCAAAAAGCCAGTGATGGGTTTACCACAGTGGGTTAGAAAACAACCCAAAATGTCTGTGCTATAAGGAGGTTAAAAACAAACAGAAAAGGAAGAAGATTGCCAATACAAAGCACATCTATTGACGACCATTGGGGGCTCAAAGGTTTTTACTGTGGGACAATATCTCTTTGATATCAAGCTTTGCCTCTTGGTGCACATCTGTTTGAAGACAGGAAAATTGCAGTCTGACCCAAAAACTGTCAGGGTATCAAAGTAGTCCATTTACTTGTGTCACCTCCAGTTCTACATTACATCGTGAATGTGTGTCATTCAGACCCACAATGTGCAATTCGAGTGGCAAAAGGTAAACTGTAACAAAACCAATTACATCTTCACTTTTACACTTCCTTAATATTAACAGAGTCCTCAGAATTTGGTTTACGGAAAAAAATTCAGGGTCCATTTTATTCTTTTCTTTTCTTTCTTGAATTTGAAAAAAACCAAAGTTTATCCCCTCTGATATTTCATAAGCACTCTTTGGAAGGTTTCACACACACTTAGGCAATAGAATTGAACCTATGGGTAGGCAGGCCATTCGAGACAAAGTGAAGTCACCTTCCCAACTCATTATATGAAAAGCACAGCGCATTTTCTGAAGCTATTGTGAGATTAAAACAAATTATTTCTACAATCACACAATAATTTCATATTTGAAAATGCATTCATTACAAAATGTATAGTCAACAAATACAGAATTTTGTCCTGATGACAAATGGCTCTGATTTTAATGAGCTAACAAGATTATTTATCTAATTAAGAAAAAACTGCAAGATGGAAAACAACTGGCCCAGATACCAACAAGACTTAATCAGATCATTTCCTCTGAAATCAGAGGAGTTTATATTCAAAGAAAACCTAATCTCTGTCTTGGTACCTGCCTGAAGGAAGTCTGAATGGGTCTCAAAGGATGAGGTCATACCTCACCATGTGGGAGAAAGTAAAGAAAGGAACTTGGTAAACAGTGAAGTGTTAAGCTCAAGGACAATTTCTGTGGGTGTTGAGGCATTGGAGATTCTTGGAGCCAGAACAGTCAGCTTAAACCTTGACAGTTTGCTTATGCTGAACTCAGAAGCCAGTTTTACACTACAGGACAATTCTGTAAGAAGCTGACTCCAGTGAAAGCAACCTGACACCATTACACCACCTTGCCACATACACCATGAAATCCCTGTGATTTTTACCTTCCAGTCCTCAAAAATTGTCAGGATTTTCTACTTGTTTTGCAGTATAATTATATATGGCCAACATAAGTTAAACCCATTGTCTGGAAACCCACTATGTAATTACATTCAGATTAAATTTGTCCTCTGAATATTAGGTTACACCAATTGTACTCTTCTGCAAAATGTGTCATTATCAGCATATCTACCAGAGATTAAAATGAATATTTATCATTTTTAGCACATGACTGTGATTTTTAAAGTGTTATTTATGAACAACTTAGCAGCATTTTGTATGTATCAGCCACAGTACTCTAATTGCAATTGGTTTCATTTTTACCATCAGCCTATTGATGTCATGTCCTAAATTCCAATATAATTTGTTTTCAGGAGAATGATATTCCCTTGTAGTTTTAAGCTTCATCAGCTGCTTTGACTCTTCTATTATTCTTACTGACATGATTGTATGGATTATAGTAAACATTTCAACAGAATTAAATTTTCCAAATGCAGAGACAAATATCCAGTCACTAGAAAGACTTGTGCCTTGGAGCATCACCCTACTCCTGACTTATTTTCTAAAAAATTAGAAGTTAAGATTTTAGTCTTCAGAATAAGGACAGAGCTTATTTCTCACTGAATATGTATTGTGTCAGGAAAGAGTAAAATTGATTTTCTTTTCCCGCTAGGGAAAGAAAGCTTGTCTTTGAAATAAAGCTTTTATAAAGATTTCCACTATTTACCGAACATAAATGACCCTTACTGAAAAAACCTCAACCCTTAAAAATAAGAGAAAATTGAAATACAATCTGCAGTTTAAAACAAACTTAAGTGGATGTCTCCTCCAGTAAATTTTTTGTTAAATATGTTCTTCCAGCCACTCTCTAAACAAACGTTTCTGCTCTAATTGCTAGTAATAGTTTAGGGCATTCTACTGTAAATTCTAAGAAAATTAGCTAAGATGATGAGAAGGTCACAGCTCCATGGGTTTAGAAATATTTGTAAAGGAGCGTTGGTTAAGAGTACACAGTGTACCTTTGCATGCGGTATAAACACTGCAAGGCACATGATTGCCCCGTGTCTGTTGAAGATATTCTTGATAGCGGATGTGTACACATGAATATGTTTTATATTCAAACACGAGAGTCAGCAGAATTCTAAATCAACATCTCTGGAAGTTGAAGAGAAAAAAATATTTGAAAATTACCACTGGAAAATAAACAAATGAGACCGAAATAATTCATAGTTATAACAGCATTGTAACACTACTTTTTAAAAAAATCTTTTACAATATGAGCATTTTTTAAATCTAGAAACTCAAGGGGAAGCAACTTGTTAATAATCAGACAGGATGATCAGGTTATCTAATAAGTACAGTATGCAATATATAGTCTATATAATTGTAGTGCAATATAATGTACTGTAATAGTATCCAACATGAGTTTCAACCACTTTTATCTGATTTCAGCCTATTTTGAATTGCCAATTACCTTTGGGAAAAAGCCTACAACTATTAACTTGATCATCAGATATGCTCTTGCTGAAACCCAGTCTATGTCAGATAGATTTGCATTACATGTTTTACATTTGACTGTTACCTAAATGTTGTGCTTCAGATGATGCAGGGAGGAAGAAATACTAACAGAAAACTTGAGGACTTAGGGTGAGACAAGGAGATTTTGTATTTATTCAACTTCATAATTAGGGAAGAATATTTGGTTGGAATGTTTCACCCCTACCTACCTACAGAGAATAATCATAGAATCGTCAAGGTTGGAAAAGACCTTCAAAACCATCAAGTCCAACCATCCACTCTACAACCCCTGACCACAAGCTCATCTCCTGAAACATTATGTCTGTTTGTCTGTTGAACCCCTCCAGGGACGGTGCCTCTACCTGCTCTCCCTGGGCAGCCTGTTCCAAGGCTGCTCCCCACTCTTACTGGGAAGATGTTTTCCCTAAGTTCCAATCTGAACCTCCCCTGGCACAGCTTGACTCCATTTCCTCTTCTGCTGTCACTAGTCACTAGAGAGAAGCAGCCACACCTGCCTCACTACAACCTCCCTAGCGAGCAGCGAGGTCTCCCCTCAACCTGCTCTTCTCCAGGCTCAACAGCCCCAGCTCCCTAAGTCTTTCCCCATCAGACCTGTTCTCCAGACCCCTAATCATACGATCCTGTGGTTCAGACTTGATTTCTTAACAGTTCAAATAAAAATACTGCTATCAGTACACGTATGGCTGTAGGAGACTACAACCATTCAAGTAGACTTGAGTGTCCAACCTACTGTGGGTTAACAGCCCACAAAACTCAGCAGTGCTGCTGCATTTTGTTTGGTTTCTACACAAGTCGCAGCTAGAGAAACAGGTCCTTTCATCTATTTCTTCCTGTTTTTAATGAACTTCTCATAAATAAACACAAACAAAGCAGTATCCCTTTAGCAGAGTCTTGGCTGTGTAAAATCAATGACTCGTCAGGGAGAAGATGCAACTGTCAGTTCGCATCAATGAGTAAAGGAGGTTTCTGAAAACTTGCAGCTGGCTCAGACACCTGTCCTCAGGAAATGAAACAACCAGTTGAATCACCCTGAATACTGGGATACAGAAAATAATGACCCAGAGCAAACACCAGCTTGCATTCATCCACTGAAAAGCACAGCAGGCCATAAGTCTGGTTAACACCACAAGGAAGTGATGTTACACTACAAAGTCTGACCTCACAGAAAAAATAACCTCTCCTTCCAAACATACAGAAAGGTGTGTTTAGCCTTTTTTCCTCTTCAAATCATTCAACAGGCACTTTGCCTACAATTCTTACTGGAGTTACACCACTGTAATATGGAACCAGCCATATTTTGCAAAGGAAGTTATTAAACTCTTTACAACTATTCAAACACAGACTGCATAAACACAGACTTGTCCCCTGTATGCAGAGTTGACTGGGGTTTTTTTTGTTTGCTTGCAGTTTTTAATAGGAAATCCATTCACAACAAAATCATGCTTTTTCTGATAGCTAACATTACCCTTTTCAGTTTTTATATTCTTCATCATTTATTTCCATAATACAGCCTTTGGTCTGGCTTTTACTGTACTTCTAAAACGTCTGACTGTGACATGAACGTTGTACCCTCAAAGATGCCACTGTTATGCTCCTCTCCTCAGGTCACCAGCAATGCTCTGGTTTTAGCTATGTATATAAAAGCCACTTATGTCAGTCACCCTCAACTGCCAAAGCCCAGCAACTTGTTGAAAGGCGTCAAACTTACAACATCAGTTACAGGTTTTCAAAACGTGCTTAAGAATTTAGAGATGGTGAATCTGCACCTCGATTTCTTGTTCACCTTTCTCCTAAGTTTGAGATAGCAGGCACTAATAAAATAGTTGAGTTACCAGCTGTATATAAAACCTGGAAGGAAGCAATTTTCTTCACATTTTAATCCCAACTCTTACAGAATATGATTACGTTAGGTTTGTCTTACAGCAATAAGTTTCCCATTTCCCACTATTCACAAATTCCAAATTAGTTTTTTCCAATTTTCAAATTTCCAAGTATTTAGAACTGCTGTTGCATCTTAACTTCTATGGAAGTTCTGTTAAAATGTAAGAAAAAGTCGGTGTAACTGTTTTGTTAATGCTATTAACAGCCTAGACCATTACAAAAAACCCCAACCTCATATACTTCAATTGAAGAAATGAACACTCCTCATTTGATTTAAATTGTTCAAGACATTTCTATAGAAACATGCAAATTAAAAAGAAAAAGATTTAATGACCATTCTGTTTTACTTTCATATTGAGACCTTACTGTTTGTTCTCTGCTGTACAGTTTACAGTGTTTCAGTCCTTTAAGCTTGACAATGGCTCAAAGCCCTAGAACTTCTATAGTCACCTCTGTGGAGGTATTTCCACAGAATCACTATCTTTGGTTTGAAGAGACATTCAAGACCATGAAGACCAACCTTCAGACCAGCACTGCCAGGTCACCCCTAAACTCTGTCCCTCAGCGCTATGTCAATCCGTTTTTTAAATACCTCCAGGGACAGCGACTCTACCACTGCCCTGGGCAGTACATTCCAAGGTTTGATAACCCTTTTGGTAAAGAAATTCTTCCTAACATCCAGCCTAAACCTCCACTGGTGCAGCTTGTAACCATTTCTTCTGGCCATATTGCTTGCCACTAGGGAAAAGGAGTTGAGCCCGTCCCTTTTCCCAACCTCTTTTCAGTAGCGGTAGAGACCAAAAGGGCCTCTTGTCAACTTCTTTTCTCTAGACTAAACAACCCCAGTTCCCTCAACCATTCCTCACAGGACTCTTGCTCCAGACCCCTCATAAGCCTCACTGCCCCTCTCTGGACTCATTCTAGCACTTCTATGTCCTTCCTGTAGTGAGAGACCGAGAACTGAACACAATGTTCAAAGGTGCAGCCCCACCACTGCTGAGTAGAGGGGAAGGATCATCTCCCTACTCATGCTGGCCACACTACCTCTAATCACACAGTCCAGCAAAAATGAGAATATTTAAAAAAAAAAAAATCTCCTCAGTCTTGGTTTTACCTTTATTCACTTTTTTTTCCCACTGAGTCATGTAAAATCTTGTCAACAAATTAATCGCATCCAATTTTACTGCCTCCCTTTTCTCCTTCATGGAGTTACAAACTGAAGTATGGACACACTTAATGAGTTAAATGTAAATCACTACTAAAAGAGCAGGTCAAAATAAGGGATAAAACTAGCATTAACACAGAATCACAGATCATTAGGAATTGGAAGGGACCTCGAAAGATCATCCACTCCAACCCCCTGCCACAGCAGGATCACCGAGATCATATTGCACAGTAACATGTCATAGAATCATAGAACCATTAGGGATTGGAAGGGACTTCAAAAGATTATCTAGTCCAATCCCCCTGCCACAGCCACCAAGTCACACAGGAATATATCCAGGCAGGTCTTAAACGTCTCCAGTGAAGGAGATTCCACAACCCCCCTGGGCAGCCCCTTCAAGTGCTCTGTCACCCTCACTGGGAAGAAATTCCTTCTCATATTGATGTGGAACTGCCTATGCTCCAGCTTACACCCCTTGCCCCTCGTCCTATTACTAGATGACATTGAGAAGAGCCTGGCTCCATCCTCTTGACATCCACCCTTCAAACACTCATAGACATTAATGGGGTCACCTCTCAGTCGTCTTTTTTCCGAGCTAAAGGGACCCAGCTCCCTCAGCCTTTCCTTGTAAGGGAGACGTCCCACTCCTTTCATCATCTTTGTGGTTCTGTGCTGAACTCTCTTAAGCAGTTCTGTGTCCTTCTGGAACTGAGGGGCCCAGAAGTGGACACAATATTCCAGATGTGGTCTCATCAGGGCAGAGTAGATCTACTTGATCTACTAACCACTCCCCTTCTAATCCACCCCAGGATACCATTTGCCTTCTTGACCATAAGAGCACATTGCTGGCTCATGGTCATCTTGCTGTCCACTAGGACCCCCAGGTCCCTTTCTCCTACACTGCTCTCTAACAGGTCAGTCCCCAACACACCATTGGCAAATCCAAAACCATGGCATCACAGAACAGCCATATCAATAACCTGACAAAACCAGCTTTTTCTTTCTGTATAGATACTGTTACACATGTAATATAATTTAATAAATATTGTAGCTCCTGGGCATCAGCAGAAAGTATGTCAGTTGTAGTTGACTATTCTGGAATCACATGATCAATCTTATCAAATATTAAAGCCACAGCTAATGCTATGCCAGAACCTGACTCTTGTCCAACTTCAAACCTATCTGGGGTAGTTTGCCTGTAGTAAACCACCTCTTCATCTTTTTGAAATCCACCTGCTAGATAGTTGTACAAAATAAGCATCTCTCCAGAAGATGACATTATAAAGGAAACACAGTACGAATATTCTTGCCTATGTAGCACAATGTTTTTAGACACTTATTTTACTCAACCTGGCACAGAACGAGAGAGTTGAAGCCCAAGCTCCTTATAAAGCATAAATCTCATGCTCAGCATTTCTTTTAGTAGGTCTGTCCTTCCCCTGCTCTTGATCCCTTTACAGGGGCTTTAGAACAAGAAGCAAAAGAGAAATCACTGTATAGCTCGTTTTCTGCCAGAAAGGACAACTTTGAGCTGTTCAGCATTACATTTGTCTTTATGATATCAAATCACCTTTACCTTTGTTCACTCAGCTTTAAAAATAGATTGTCTCAAGGCATTTTGCTAGTACAAAACACAGGACCATGCACACTGCAAGTAATGTCTTTAAACTGTAGTGTATTTAAAATTTATTGGAATAATTCTCCGGGTTTTGTTTGCAATGGCGCAACAATGATGCTGATAATAGTGTTCTACTGTCAAAATCAAGATGGTTTTGTTCACTTCTGATTACATATCTTATACAAATTATTCTTCACATCTTGAACTTTGTCCTCACTAAGCTTCAAACACTAGGCTTTATGATTATTTTAAGCAAATTATATTTAAGTGCTGTTCTGGTACTAAAAATTTGTGTTTTTATCCAGTGTAGTTAACTGGATGCCCCCAGTCTATCGAGAACAACTGGGTTCGTGCTACTCTAGCAGGCATTGAAACACAATTAAATAGATTTAAAATACGCTGCTTGCTAGGAGGATGTACTGATCATCCAACCAAAGCTCTTATCCTGACTTCAGCAAGAATGCCACTAGATTTGTATTTGAGAGAATACTATGACCCTTAGGTAAAAGAGAAACTACCACAGAGATCGGTCAGGCAAGCTGAAGAGGAAAACACAGCTGTGGACTGCAGAAAGACAGGAACAGCACCAACCAAACAGAAAAAAAGATACAGAAGCAGCAGACAATAACTGTGAAGCTCTGAGGAGCAAACTGAAATGTAAATGAGGGTCAAAATTATCTTATAAGCTCAAAAGGCAAGGTCTGATAAAGAACAAGGAGGTCTGACTTGAGGTCCACTGTTGTGTTTCCAACTCCTTACTAACATATTACTGCTTCGAGCATCATTTATTTCAGGGCAATTTGGAGTAACAAATTGTAAAACAAGAGTCTGAAGTAACAGAATAATGTGTGAGTAGATAGACTCAAATGGGTAACACTACAGAACAAATCAGCCAAACAGGCATACTTAACTGTTTTTCACTGGGTTTGTTTATATCTCTTCTTCTGGGACACATTTATATTTCAGAAAACTTGGATATGAAGTTTTGTGTTTGTAACAGACATTTTAGGTAGGAATTACACTTTAATAATAATCACAGTATCATCCATCCGTTTGGAAACACTTTACTAGCATTCAGGCCTTTGGTGAGATTTGGAACAACTCAGTTAAAACTTTTGTGGGTTACACTTGATATTTCTACTTCAGAAAACACTTAAGGGCTATGATAAAACATTCAGACAATTTAGAAACAAGGTATTAAAAGTTTTAAAAGACCTTCAAGAACAACAAGCTCAAGCACTAAACTAACTGTGACATGGCCACTGCTAAACCCTGTCCCTAAGCTCCAGATCTCCACAACTTTGAAACATATCCAGGGATGGCAATTCAACCCCCTCCCTGGACAGACTGTTCCAAGATCTGATGACCCTTTCAATCCATAAGCTTTTCCTAATGTCCAGTGTAAAGTCATGCGATCTCTGCCATCAGTAGTCCCACAGTGTTTGTTTGTCCAGTGCTTAGAGCGCTTCTGAAACACATGGGGTTTGGTTGGACTTTCTATTTGTCATTTTACCATCTGAATAAGATATGACTCAGAAGAATGTGATTATTGCGATTTCCTCTGCAAGGTCACGACAACTGTGACAAGGAGGAAGGAAAAAGTAAAAGACAAACTACCAGCGTTTGCCATACTTTCAACTGGACACAGATTCCAGAGCAGCTTCATCTTGGAATGACTTAGGACAGTGAAAAGAAGTGACTAACTTCACCATTTTTCCCTTTGCTTTTTAGAGATTTGGCAACTACATATATCTGAGAGGCTTTTCACAGCACAATTTATAACAGAAAGCATCACCATATCCAAATATAAATGTTTCTATCCTTTTCCACAACAATCTTTTTAATTCACTGAATATACTGATTTTCTGAATACATCATAATGAGAATTACATGGGGAGGGAAGAAACAGCTAAATTTACCACACAGCAAATGCAAATCAAGTGATAAATAACAACATTCTTATCAAGTTTCATGCAAATTTATGTTTGCTGTTGAGAAAACCTTCCTGAATCGCTGAAACGCAACTATATTAATAAGCAGATATAAAAAGCTGAAATGCTGAAAATGAATGCCCAGCTCACTTCCTACAGAATTTCCTTTTCTCAGTCACTAAGCTTTCTATCAGTATAATCCTCCATGAGCAGCCAGCACCTGGTATGTTTTCTAGATCGAACAAAATGTGCATTTATTTTTATCAGGTTTCCAGTGACACAAGTACGTCTTCAGCTGCATCAAGAAATACGTGAACTAAAGCTGCTCAGAGACTATCCAACTGACATAGTACAGCTGTACCCCTACATTCCTTTTAACCTCTCATTCCATATGTGTTTTCTACAACATTTCCATTGCAGATTCAACAGGACAAGACACTACATTAATGCATACACTTTGTGAGATCAGAAGTTTCTATCCCAGAATGGTACATTAGTATGCATGAAATTCACCACATATGCAAACCAAGGAGTATGGTTCCAAAGATTTGGTGTAATTTCTCTCCTGAAAAGGAAGAGTTTTCTTCACTCCGTCCATTTTTACTAGATCAGGACTGAGCCAGATGGAACTTGATGAAATTGTCTACTCTCATAATTTTTCTTAGCATGACTGTCACACATATTTCTAAGTTTCACAGTGTCTTTTGTTATCCTTTCTGAAGTCATCTCCAACATAATTATATCAAAATTGTTAAGAATGGACTGTAACAATGCTCTGATCATGCAAATTCATACATATGCTGCAGAGATTTCCCAGGTTACCAGCACACTAACACATGTCTGCTGTCTGACTTTCAGACTACAAATGTTGCTGCACAATTTAAATGTTCCTGAACACTCAAAGTAACAGATTTCATAATTCCATTCAGCCTATTTCTTGCTTACATATCAAAATTGATAGAAAAATAATATAGAACTAAAAAATAAAGACTCGCATTCAAAAGATACCCCTGAATTCAATTAAAATCCAAACTCCAGGTACAGCTTGAAACTCCTCCTATATCCTCAATCCATAAAAATAAAGATCGTGGAAATATCCAGGATAGCTAGTCTGCATGTGTTCTCATCTCTGACAGCTGTGAGAGACTTGAGAAAGATCCTTTCCCCTGGTGTAAGCACTGGGCTTGAAAAACCTTTCATACTGTGCTTAGAAGTATCATTGAAGAGTTGTCCAGCTGTGAGAAACTATCCAGGCTTTACCTCCCATTAGTTACAAATTCTCAAATCAAAGTGAACAGCAGTCATTCTTTCAGGAGGCTGTAAAGAAGACACTTCTATTTACCACTACACATTCCAAGAAGGCTAGAAAATGACCATAACCTGTATAACCCAACAGCAATTTAAAGGGTTTATTGATTTGGCTTGTACCTGAACTGTAGAATGGTTTTCTCAAGGGGAATTACAATATGAGATCACTTATCAAGGACAAGTCCACCACATTTTTCAGAATGATGTATGTTGCCTTGTAGCGTTTATTTAGCATTTACACCCGGATGTTTAACTACAAAAAATATGCATGAAGAAGTTTAATTGCACTGAATGATTGTATTAGTAGATATGAAAAAGGATTAGTCACTTAGAGGGTGAAAGTTGTGCTTAATATACCCATTTTATGATTTGTGCTGACTACAGAATCTGGAATATTGACTTTCTGATAATTCTATCATTGTTTGCTACCTCCCTCAGCAAATGGTTCACTTTTCTGAAAAAAAGGAAAACCCCACAAAGCAAAAATCTGCATTTTCAGACCAATTCTTCTTTCTGCTTGGTCCACTTTCTTACATGAAACTAAGAAAAGGAATTGTGCACAGGGTAAAAAACCCTTTTATATGTATGTTAGATCTGAAAATATGATGAGCCAAAACACACTGTATCTGTCTCTGTATTTCTTTTTCTAGAGGACCAAACTGAAAACACTTGAAATCTTACCAAAACTGCTTTTCCAGTCATACACGCTCTTTATTCCCATATGCGGACTGTTGTGTTTATTTCGAGAACCTCAGAGAGCCAGAGGTGACGTACAGCCTTGATGACACCTTTACACACTTCCAGACTGGAGAACTTAGAAAAAAAATGTCTGCATGAACAGGGTTACATGTTCCCATGTGGTATTTGTGACAGAAGACCTTGGCTACTCATATGTCAAACCCTCATGCTTCACACATCCCCTATATTTTTGTCTTCAACTTTTATTAAAAAAAATTACTACTTTATTCCTAACTTTTCAAGGTGCTGAAGGTACTTAAGATATTCCAGAAGTACAATTACCCCAGCTTTATTCTATACTCAGATCCACCAATTAGGAAGCAAATTGCTCCATTTCATTAATTATCAGCTACAGGAAAGCAGTATTTGGAGCTAGTATCTGTCATAAAACTTGCAATCTGCATTTTGGCAGTGTTGACAATTGGCCATAAAATAGTAATGTTCACCTGCTGTGAAACATTCTGAACTACCCCCTCATGTGTGTTCTTAGATAGCTCCTCTGATGTAATTTATACAGCGTATAGATTTCTTTGGGGAAGGAAAGGCTGGCACTGATTGTCATAAGCACTCTGTTCCCTGTGACATACTACCACAGTTTTTACAAAGGGATTTGCTATTATCACATTTTCACAGCTGAACACATGGAAGGTACCTTTGGCTAGTATCACACATCCAAGAATTAAAGTAGTAGCACAGAAGAGTACCTTGGTCTTCAGAGGAGGGCAGCTGTAAGGAGTTAATTTCCAATTTAGCTTCATGAGCATTTTTTTTGCAAGTCTTCCAACCTTCTCTTTAGTGCCGTATTCAGCAAGCTTCTATACTTCCCTGGGAGATCTTTGAATAGTTCCCTACTGCTAGTTTCCAAGGGTATATTAAATTCTCATGCATCATCATTCACATTAGAGTGAGCTTTTTAAAGTCCAGTATTGAAGTTCTTACAGCCTAGTTTAAGTATTTTTATGCCACTATTTTTAATAGCCCAACTGAAGATACTGTGATCACTGCGTTGGGTGCTCAAAGTCTGCTGCCTAATTCATCATTTTCTACTGCATGGGCTGAGATAACCAGTGAAGCTACAGCTCCTCAGCAAACATGGGGAAGAAAAGGAAAAACCATTTTAAATTGTTGCTTGGAAAAAACCAGTCAGGTTGTCTAGCTAACTGGAACTCTCCCTGATAACTGTAAAACCTGCCTTTACATATTAAAGCTTTGCCGCGTAAAGCCTGTTCACAACCTACGCTTAAGCCATCTTTGGCAAAGCTGGCTGTTTACCTTATGGAGTGGCAGGGGTTTAATTAGAAGGGCATGGAAAATATTTACATTTACTATATAAAACTGAGTGGGGGGAAAAAAAAAAAGATGCATCTGGGTACGACGCCCGTAATAGTGAAATCTTAACAGAATATCTTTCATAGAAACTGCTGCTGCTTAATGAAACCAACCCGAGGAGCAAGCTTCCTTAGCTTTGCAAAAGTAGATGTGCAATGCAACACAGAGCCTATTCCAGCTCCGATAATCTCTTTGGAAGCTTACATTAATTTTTTTTCCTAGCGTAATTACCTTGCAGCGCTCCACACTAGCCCAAATCCAGCGATGGAGCTGGTGCCAAGCCCATCCTTGGGGCTTTCCCATCCCCTTCTTTTCAAATGCTTTCCATGCAAGCTGCAAAGTGAAGGGAAAGCATCATATTTAGAGGACACAGAAGGGCAAAACATACGGAGAGCAGAATCCTAAGGTCTGGGCACCTTTTTTGCAGCTACTCTCTATACACACCAGTGGAGCGGAACTGTGAGTATCCAGGCAAATCCCTGCTGTAAACACCGTAGAAGAAACACAGAAACGAATGCTCATTTAAAAAACAGTGCAATATCTGCCTCTTTTTAGCAAACATGGTCCATTTAACTTTTATAATCCCCAGGGCTCAATGCCGATGTACTAAT
Source organism: Phoeniculus purpureus (assembly GCA_028565055.1). Classification (NCBI taxonomy): domain Eukaryota; kingdom Metazoa; phylum Chordata; class Aves; order Bucerotiformes; family Phoeniculidae; genus Phoeniculus; species Phoeniculus purpureus. The sequence goes on from JAOXOE010026363.1 coordinate 49,931, forward strand.
GTCAATACATTTAAAGCCTGAGAGATGATCTAGTATTACGCTAAATAGGTTCCCTGCACCTTCTTTCAGTTTTACACTCACTTTGTACACACACTCTGCTGTCCAGGGCCCACGAGGAAATTGCATAAGTCTACCAAGGAGCGCATACAGAAATTAGTTGTTCTTGGAGTTCCAACAGGTGAACACACAACACAGGTGCACCTTACCCAGAAGCCAGGCATTTATTAGCATTAGCTTTATGCTAAAAGGGGCAAATGCTGATTTTTGATGCTGTAATCTGCTATTTAAAAATTCAGATCCAGGTTATGTAACACTTTGCACATCTGTAAACCTACACTAGATGTTCTCAGCCTGCAGGTTCCTGGTAGTCAAACAGCTTGTGTCCTGAGGTATAAACAGACCATTTTTATTCCCAGTATAATTAGTATTCCAGGTATACTGGGCAAACATAGATTGACATCTGATATGAATTGTATGAGCAATTTAAACCCCAGGGAGCTTATTTTTATGTTCTATAACAGCAATTAGCTTGAAAACAGACTATGTTGTCATTTCCATGGTAATGAATCATACCTTCAGAGAACTATCAAGCACAATCAAGTAGACTAATGTGATACTATGCAAATTGTGATTCTGAATGCTTGCATTAAGCTCTAGCAATTAAGATGGGGGCAAAAGCAGGAAATGTATGTACAGATCATTCTCCATCTTTTTTTTTAACTTCAAAACCTGGAGATTTGCAACAGGAAGCACTGACGGCAGTATTATTATGTCTCCAAAAATAATGACAACAGTGGCCAGCACCAGTAAAGTGACAGTCATCTCTCAGCACTTACACTAATCAAGGACAACAAGCATTTTACTGGAATATAGACATTTTCTAAGGTAAAGCTGAACTTTGAACTAAGGAAAGAGTAAATTTGTCAATTACTTTGTTGCAGATCTGCATCCTCTAACAAAAAATATCTCCTTGCCAATATTGACCCAGAAACATTTATTTACAGCCTCATCTATCTTTCAGTCTAGTCTTTCAATTCTACTCCATATTGAATACACATAGTACTTATTAACTAGAAAGAGGTGAAGCACCTGCCTGGTAATCAAATAAAAGAAAGCAAACTAAAGGGAGGCAGGAGCAGAATAACAAGTTTAACATCTAGCTGAAAGTATATAATCTCTCCCTGGAAACACAGGAAAGACCTTTAAAACTTCAAGTTCAACCACCAACACAGCACAGCCTGGTCACCACCAAAAATACAAAAGGTCTTTTCATTTTCTTCTGCTGCTTCCACCCCAAAATGCAGCAATTTATTGCGAAGTCTCCTAATTAAAATAATTGACGTTGAGTAGAAATATTCCTCTGGTATACAGCGATTGTATTAGAGCTAGAGACAGAGGAAACTCGCATTTATTCAAGTACCTAAGGAGCCTACTGCCAGTGTTAAAGCAAGCCCTGTCTAAAGGCACTTTGCTGCATGCTGTCAGTTTTTCTTACACACACAACCCAACTCAGAATGAGACACTAAAATCTATATGGCAGGAGTTCACATGAAGAAAGGAAGGAAAATCTAAACCAGATAAAGCACTAGACCAAAGGAAAAAATTACCAGGAAAACCCACAACACAGAGCACTGATGTTTTATTATGTAAGAAGTCCACTGGAATTAAATGAAGCAATCTAGGCTGTCAATCTTTTAAAGCTTCGCCAGACGGCACAGGAAGGAGTTGCCTTTACAAACACTGGATTTTATTTTTTTTATTTATTTCAAACACTACCTGCCTTTTCTGTCTCTAAGGACTGACTTCATAATGCAAGAATAAAAATGCTCACACAACGTGAAAACATTATGTATTACATATTGAATGGGAAACAATTGCATTACACTAAACCTTTTTTGTCCTTTTGAGCATCACCTCAAACATTTGTGTTTCATCAATGAAATGAAGGACTTTCAGAAAGGTGACTTGACTTAAAAAAACATCGATTTCAAAGACGTTTGTGATTTATCATTTAATTAGACCGGGATATTGGATTTTTAACTTGGAACTTTACTTTGAAAGCTGGTTTCATTATGTAACTGCCTGCTGGCTGCTGCCCTTAATACTGAACGCCTTTTGTACAAGAGTCACACTAGATGTCAAACATTTTACATCACATTATTAGTTTTCTTCAGGTCAAATAAATAAATAAATGGAATCAGTAGTTTAACTGAAGCTCGATCTTGAAGTTGGCTTTTCATTTCTGCAGGTGCCACAGTATGAATAATTTTCTTGCTCATGTACAAGTTGAAAGACAGTGCTGTTTTAGACTGGTTCAGCACACTGTAAAAGTGCGGCAATGCTTTAAAGACTTGAAGAAATTATCTGCTACTCAGAACTCAGCAATCTTCCAGTTTCATCATATTCTTTCTTTCACATCTTATGATGATCCTAAAAGTTTAGTGAATGGCAGAAATACTGATAAATAGATGTATTAGTACCTCTGAATTCAAAACAATTGTGAACGAACACAAAACTAGATGCATCTCTACCATTAGTACAGATTAGCAATTTCTACCTGTCCTGGTTTAGATTATTCTGTGCTGGTTTGCGTTTCTCAGGGTCACTGAAACACAACCCAAAATAGAGGATAGTGTTACAGTGAGGCACTTAAAAATGGTTTATTAACAAAGAGGGTCAAAAGACAAACTGCAGCCAATGCCTCTGCCTGGCTTCCCATCGCCTACTTTTTCTGGTGCAGAAACATTTGCACTGCCCTAGCACCAGCCCTGCCAAGATAGGGATTTTCTCTGAGAGAGAAAGAAAGAAATCAAATAGAGATGGAAGAGGGAATGAATTGTCTTTCACCAGGTCTGCATAGCAGAAACTCAGTTTTTGCTGCAAGGAGTGATCCTGCAGAAATCTGGGAAACACAGAATCACGGAACATTAGGGACTGGAAGGGACCTCAAAAGATCATCTAGTGCAATCTCCCTGCCAGAGCAGGATCACCTAGATCCAAGAGATAACTCCTTTCTTCATTCCAAGAGCTCTTCAGGGTAAAAATAGAATTGTGGGAAGGAATTTCCAGCTGCCACAAGTGAAAAACATCAGAGGTCATCCCATGACACTACCCTCTCATGTTAACAAATTGAATTCAGAAGCATCTGGAACTTCTGGACAGAAATTTGGAAGACTCTGCAAGGTGACACTTGAGCAGATGCTCAGCTCCATAATTGTTTTACATTTCCTATATGCATATTGACTTAATGATGATCAGCTTTGGATTGAAGGTATAATTATTCCACTGATTAAAAATTAAAACAACAATTAAAAATTAGCAATTAACATTTCCTAATATGTCACATTATCAGTCTTACTGCAGTCATGACCCAGCGATAGCTGCAGACGAGGCCAAGAACTTACAAAGCATGCCTTGCCATTTGTTTTTCAAGAAAATATTGAAATATGGGACATTCCAACAGAACGTAAGTAAAATTTTTTTGTTTATTTAGAGAGAGATTGGGTTGACAGAGAACTTTTTTAACAATAGTTGAGCAACCTGCTTTAGCTGACCTTGCTTTGAGTGGGAGGTAGTGCTCAGGTCATCACCAAAGGCCTCCTCCAACCTCAGCCACCTGTAAATACCCATAGCAAGACTTAAAGATTTTATTAGCTTTTATAAAATTGTGTAGAATTAATCAGACAAATATCAAGTATCTCATCGGACAAATTCAATGGATTTTCTGATGCTATTTTGTTGAATATGACAATGTAGTTAACAGAAGAAACATTAGTCTTTCTGAAACATTTGGTGCAAGGAAAAGTAGACAGAAATGCTGGTCCTTGGTCATTTGAAAATCATTTTCTATCAGTGACTGACTTTACTGGAGTGATAAGCCAACCATGTTCACATAACTGTTGCACTTATCACCTATAATACACACACAGTTTTAAATCAATACAATAATTGACTCCATATTATTCAAACAACAATGACAATATATTTTCTTCATTTATCACACAGACAAAGCAAATACTGCATTTACATGATTGTTCAGAGAAACTGTCCTAGTTTTCACATATTTCAATGATTATTGACTTTCAAACATTTCATAAGTTCCATGAATGCCTGAACTGACTTTGCTTGCTCCCAGATAAACACAACAACAAATACTTCAAGGCAGCTGTGCTAGAGATGTGCTTTGGGTCAGTACTGCCTCTTTGAGAAAAGGTCAAGGAAACCACACTCTTCACTGCAAGTATAATCACCAGTACTCAAGCCCTTCAAGCACGTTAAGCAAAGCTATATCTGCCTTCAAAAAACAGGTTGCTGCTGAGCGTTTTCTCCAGATGCAGTACTACCCCTTATTCTCTTTAATACTCATTTTAAAATATTGGGACTGTGAGGGAGAAAGATTTCTTTGCACAAGGCAATGCAATTATTTATAATAGGCTCATAAATCCTCAAACAATTCTAATGTGCATGTGGAGAAACAATTTGCACTAAATAGACTCAGTGATTTTAATTTCTTCAAATTTCCCTCCTATTCTTAGTCTTTTAGAAGTATGGTTTTGACATTTCATATTTGATCAGAGAGCAGAATTCATAGTTCTCAAGTTTTAAAAGACTTGGCAAAGGCAAGTGAAATACTTTTAACTTCATCAGGGTTCGGCCAAGCTCTGCATCACAAAAACCTGAGTAACAAAACCATTTGTCCAAAAGAGAGACAGAAATCAAAGTGTATAAAGAGATTACATCAAAACCAAGAAATAAGGGTCCCAAAAAGGTGGTGGTGCTGATGGGTTTTTTAAAATATAAGATTGCACACAGATGTCTTAAGTATTTTCTTTCCTAGAGATAAATCTACATTCCTCACGTGTGTTTCAGTACAGCTACACAACTTATAACTCTCCACAAGTCCAGAAAGAAATATAATTTAACTTTTATATAATTTTATAGATAAATTATATATTAATTATACTCTGAATAGGTTGTCTTATTAATTTATTGTATTTGCTATATCATAAACTATAACTTTATAGTTTTAATAACTTTCATATAATACCTTTTTTCTTCCTTTGAAACTACGTCCAGTGACAGCCTTAAAGGACCTTACAACCAGCAATATTACTTTACCCTGCTGCTACTCCCTTCTCTTAGGGAAGCAAAGGTGCCCTAATTATATCCACAGCTATTTATAAACTGTGATCCTTTCCTAGAATGCTCATCAAGCACATTAGTGAGCCACAGCATGCTTCCAAGCTATGTGCCAAGGTTATACTCAAGCTGGCTGGTGCCTTTTACCCAGGGAATAACCAAAGTCAGTCAGAACTTCCTGATCTATTCTTGCACTCAATGATCCACTTCAAGCAAATAAACTAGACAATGTGGTCTATCAAATGTGAGAGTTGTATGAATTCAGACTAGTACTTTCTGCAACTGTATTACGAATGAAGAAAAGGTTACTTTTAATATTTAAAAAATAAATCTAAATGGCTTGGAGGGCAAGTGCACTGAGAATTTCACTCCTAAGTCATCTGATTATCTTACAGCTTGATTATGCCTAACTGAGCACATTTCCACACACAGATCCTATAGCCCGGAAGTTTGTTTCTGGTTTCCCAGTCATGTCCCACTCCCTCTGAAAAAAGGTTCTATTTAAAAATATTAAGTGGATGAATCCTCAGGAAGTTTCTGCTAATTTTTTTAAATGGCAGATGGCTCTTTGTGTCTCAGTGATACTGCCTTCATAACTGATGACTACTCTGCAGAGATACACTTCCTTTACTACTACACTGAAATGCAACGGATACATACCATAATATCTTTTGAAAGGAAATTTCATCACTTTCCCTTTCTGTTTTAATGTCCTGTTGAGAAATTATACTTCTTTCTTGGATTGAAACAAACATTTCCAAACATCATCACAATCAACACCCATACAGGTTGTACAACAGAATCACAGAACTGCAGAACATCAGGGATTGGAAGGGACTTCAAAAGATCATCTAGTCCAGTCCCCAGCCAGAGCAGGATCACTTAGACCAAGTTGCACAGGAACATATCCAGGCAGGTCTTAAACATCTCCAGAGAAGGAAACTCCACAACCCCATAGTCAGGCATTAATGGACTGAGTCCTTCTATTCCAGCCCATTTCCTCACCCCAAAACGGAAATAATGAAGAGAATATAATTTGTGCCCCAGACTCTTTTACCAATCGTCCCAAGGCCTTGAAGTCTTTCTTCATTCCCCTCAGGCTACGCAATACAGTTTCCTCCCCACCTGTCTGGAAGATCAGACGTGGGTTATAGTCAGCTGATCTCACCAGGTTAGGGACCATCCTAGTGATATCCCTGATTCGGGCTCCAGGGACTGCAGATTTCCCTATGATGAGGGTCAACTCTGCATATTGGGCCCTCAGGTCCTTTCAGGAGTGAGCCTGCAATAACTAGTGCCCTTCTCCTCTTCTTTGTGGAGGAGGTTGTCATATTACTGGAAGACCTCCCCAATTTATGCGACAGTGCTAGGACCTCCAGTATGGGTTCCCTGTGCTCTATAGCCTCATTACACTGGCCATCTTCCTGTAGGGGTTCATATTGATTTCTCAGTGGCAACTGGGGAGGTGAGGCAGGCAACGGTGGTGCTCACCTACTGCCATGGCCCTGCACTTGCCTCCACTCATCCCTTCTACTTGGGCTTCTGCCCTCCATCTGAGAAGTGCAGGGTACAGAGGCCCCTAGATTCTGGCTTTTATTTGGCTGTTGTCCAGACTGCAGAGCCTGGCTCCACCAGTCTACCTCGATTTCAGCCTCTCTCATGCTCCACTTGTAGCTTTTCAACTTCGTGTTGCAGCTGTGCCGCTCGGTTAAGCAGATAATCTACCTGCTTGCACTGTATACAGCCAGGAAGAAATGAGAGAGTGTTACATTCCTGTCACCTGCACAGCCTCATCTTGCTGGGGGAGCTCTGTTTGGGTTCCCACATCTATGTGCAGTGGTGACCATAGCCTGGTCTTCCTCTGCTGCTGCATTGACACCATTGCGGTTTTTTTTGGTTTGGTTTTGGTTGGTTTAGTTGTTTTTTTTTTTTGCTTTGGTTTGGTTTATTTTTGTTTCTCAGTTTCACAGTGGCTAGAGAAGGCTAGCACTGCCACTGCTCTGAGTGCGACTTCCAGTTTCGCAGCCTTTAAAGATCCTGCTGTTTGAACCCTACTGCATTGCTTTCTGGCTATTCCCGCAAGAGATTCTGACCCCACCGGCTCCCTCTTAATCCCCCAAGATTCCCTGTTTAAAGGGACATCCAAATCACCCAAAAACCTCAATAACAGCATTCAGGGACCAGGCATCAGCGCCACCGCTGCTCCGTGCAGTCTGAGTGCGACTTCTGGTTTCAAAAGGGCTGCAACTGTAGGGCTTCTCAAGTTCCAGTAATTTTCATGTTTACAAGATCTGCTAACACACACTTGTGTCCTTGCTACTCCTTCATTTTTAATGAATTATTTCTTATTTTTCCCAGATAAACAAATCCAAGCCAACACGACATCTACATTTTCATCAATTAAACCCCCCCACACACTGTGCATTAGGCACAAGTCTGTATGCTTTCAGCAATCCAGATGTCAACAGTCTACACATTTCCTGCTGTCTTTACTATTTTATCTAGACTGCAACTACTTCATCCATTAGCTGGCATTTCGTTAGTTCCATTACACAAATGTAGTCAGTTAAAGCCAGGCCTGCTCTGTGAGTTCATCATTTTGGCTCAGATCTCATTCCTGTAAGATCAACTGTCACAGCACAAAACCAGTCGCATCATTTACTAGTTGACATTAATAATTCCTTAATGCATCCTCTGAAATCAGCAGTATACTTTTGAACACATGCTGGATAAAACAAATCAGCTGCCTGAAGTTAAAGTGCTTTGATGGGTTTCCCATTAACACTCAAGAAGTGTTTATTCCTTGGTAATTACTAAGATCCTGAAGTCACACAGCAGAGTAGTCAGACTTTCAGTGCTCAGTGGGTTACTTTTCTGTCTCCAGCAGGCACTCAATGAGACTTTAACCTTGCTAAGCTTAGAATCATAGAATCATTATGACTGGAAAGGACCTCCAGGATCAAGTCCAGCCTTCATCCCAACATAGAAACATAGAATCATTAGGGACTGGAAGGGACCTCAAAAGATCATCTAATCCAATGATGACAGCAGGATCACCTAGATCAAGTCGCAGGAACATATCTAGGTGGGTTTAAAACGTCTCCAGAGAATGAGATGCCACAACTGCCCTGGGCAGCCCCTTCCAGAGCTCTGTCACCTGAAGAAGTTCCTTCTGATATTTTTATGGAACCTCCTATGTTCTAGCTTGCACCCATTGTCCTGTGTCCTATCACCAGATGACATTGAGAAGAGCCTAGCTCTATCCTCTTGACATCCACATATTTATAGACATTAATACGGTCACCCCTCAGTCTCCTCTTCTCCAAGCTGAGGAGACCCAGCTTCCTCAGCCTTTCCTCATCAGGGAGGTGGCCTACTTCCTTCATCATCTTCGTTGCTTTACAGTGGACACCCTCCAGTAGCTCTGTGTCCTTCTGTAACTGAGTGGCCCAGAACTGGACACAATACTCCAGATGTGGTCACACCAGTGCAGAGTAGAGGGGGAGAAGGACCTCTCTTGATCTGCTAACTACCCCCCTTCTGATCCACTCCAGGATGCTGTTGGCTCTCTTGGCCACAAGAGCACATTGCTGGCTCATAGTCATCCTGCTGTCCACTGGGATCCCCAGGTCCCTGTCTTGTACACATCTCCCTAACCCCTACACCATGGCCTTATAGGCTCTATCTACTCATTTCTTAAACATCTCCCTGGGCAGCCTATTCCAGTGTCCAAACACTCAGTAAAGAATTTCTTCCTAACTGAGCCCTGAGGGACACCACTTATGACTGGCTGACAACTGGATTTAACCCCATTCACCATGACTCTCTGGACTCAGCCATCTAGCCAACTTTCATCCCAGCAAAGAGTCCACCTCTCTAACCTGTGAGCCACCAGCTTCTCCAGCAGAATACCGTGGGAAACAGAGTAAAATGCCTGACTGAAGTCCAGGTAGACAACATCCACCGCTTTTCCCTCGGCCACTAGATGGGACACCTGATTATAGAAGGAGATCAGTTGGTTAAACAGGACCTGCCCTTCATGCACCCATGTTGGCTGGGCCTGATCCCTCTCTTGTACCACACTTGCTGTGTGATCACTACAAGACAAACTGTTCCATAATCCTCCCTGGTACCAAGGTCAGGCTGACAGCCGTGTAGTTCCCCAGATCCTCCCTTCTGCCCTTATGACAATCGGAATGCTCACCACTCTGTGTGCAGCATACTGCATGGCTTCAAACAGCATGGGTTAAAGATACATCACAATGTTTGAAATCCTCCAGTAAACTGCTTCTTAAACTATAAAATTACCAGGTAACAAATGCAGAAAACATTACAGTCCAGATCTTTCGAGGTCCCTTCTAATCCCTGATATTCTGTGATTTAAATTCCATATAAATCTAAGTAATTGTATTCCTATTCTGGCTGAGTAATTTCCATCTGTGACTATATCCCTTTAGGTTAGGTGCATGTAACCTTCCTAAGTTCAAAGAAACTAATAGCCTTCGAAAAAGTAACACTTTTCCATTACAAAAAGCCAAAACAAAAGTAAGTGGACCCATCTAACTCTGGTGAGAGCAAATGCCTATAGAACATATATTACTCTAAGGAGTTACAACGTGTGACTCCTACTTTACACGCCAAACAACTGTGTCAGTGACGCAGTGTCATGACAGAGGACAGGAAAGTTCTAGGGGAATAAACAGCATAAATATCTGTTTCCTTCCATTTCCAAGAGAGGCACTAAGCTATTAGTCGTACAATCTAAGAGCAGTGGAAACGTTTGATATCAGCAGGAAATAAGGTTACGCTCTGAGGAATTTCCATCAAAAGCTGTTACAGGCACAAGCGAATAGTGACTTTACTAAGACTGAAATTATGTTCTTCCCATTTTCATAAAAGTAAGTTCAATGGGTCAACAGAAGAGCAAAGACAGAGTTAATGGCACAGATAAAAGTTCAGGAACAGAATGGAATTAAGTCCTAGCGGTTCATAACAGCATTCCCCAAAAGCCATAAATTGCTTGATTTCTCTGCTCTGGACTTGAATGTATTAAAATATACATGAAGTTTCTCATATACCCTACTGAAGTACCATCCACAGACCATATTTGGTAGCTCTTTAAAAGCAAACTGCAGCAAAGAAGATAAAGACGTATGTAACCAAATTACACATGTATATTAAATATAATTTAGAATCAGAAGAAAATGCGAATTTTGCAAAGGAATTTTTTTTAAACACTGTGTGCACACTGATGGGGAGGAGAGGTAAAGCAGACGCAGAATGCGACACATGGTGTCTCGTTCTAGAGAATAAATTTGAGGAGAACTGTGGGTTTGGGGGTTTGAAATTTATTTTCCTTTGCAAGCACCTTGTCTATGCAGAAGCGTAAAAGTATGACATAAGTATTTCATTTGCCACCTTGCTCACCTGTTTGATCAATATTTCCTAGAATTTGCAGTAGAAATGAAAAACACTGACAAATTGACTAGATTGGAAGAGAACTGTAAGACCCTTGAACAGATTTTAGTCATTTGGCATCTTGAACCTTTAAAAATGTTTGTTTTATGACTCAAAGTAGAGTTCATCCCAAACATTAATCATTATAGAAAGTACACAAGACAGAAACCTTGAGTAATCAATCAAAAAAGCATAGTTCCTGAATCAAATGGAAAGCTCTGAACAGATTCCACAGTGCTGTGTTTTTATGTCCACTTTCAATGAACACTCACATCTCAGAGCTTACTTCTGAGAGACTGGTTGCAAAACAGGACAAACCAAAGCAAAACACTACAAGTAAATACATTCATCGTGAATGTGGTTTATGTATCACTGAAAAATAGCAGACATTTTTAAGTTTGCTTAAAGTGCCTCAAGGAAGGGATTTTTGTTTATAACAATTTTCTCCTGCTCTGAAGACATACAGCCTAAATAGGAACTCTAAGAGAAGACATACTTGCTCTGACTTTTCAAAGCTAAACGATAGGAATGCAGAGTACTGCACATTTTATCTTCTTTTCAAGAAAAGGTCCTTGTGTATGGGTCTGAAATGATTTATGCATCTTTTGCAGATAAATACTTCTTCAGCAGAACTGGGGTGCCACGCTGGAAACACAAAAGGTTACTAAAATAGGTCTCACTAGAAAATAAAAGAGAAGGGAGATAATCTCCATTGTACTCTACAGTGTGCAATCAGTTATACACCTGCACAAGGAGAAGATCCATACTTTTTTTCATCAGCTCAGATTTATATACACTTTGAGCAGGCACAAAACCCAAGAGCTGTGCCTAATACTGTTTTATATAAAGCCCATTCACAGATGCAACTCAGTATTTATTTCCCTCTTCCACAAGTTCACTTCCTCTTGAATTCTTCCTTCATTTTAAAAAGGGAATACAATGAAAATAAACCCACAAAAATCCCCCAAATATTCAGCATAAAAATCAAAGCTCCTTTTTCCAAGTAACTCCATGGTAACCTTACTTCATGGCACTGAATAAGTGAAACAAAAAACTTTCATTAAGTACTGGTTCTTTTTCTATAGAACTTCTTGTTTATGACTATTTCTTCCAATAGCCAGCACCATAAACAGTTTTAACATTGAAAAATATATTATTACAATCATCTATCATCTAGATAAGATCTTCATTTAAAATTTCTTATCTGAGCAGCTCCTAACTACTGTTTTATCTTAGAGTGGAATCATAGAAAGAATAGTGTTTGTCCAATCATTGTCTTTCATTCAACATCTGAGCTATAACACATGACCTATGGGATAGGTTTTACTGAAGTGCGTTCCTCTGTGATCTGTGTTAGATAGTTTTGTCCTGCTCCGGCAGGGGGGTTGGACTCGATGATCTCTTGGGTC
>JAOXOE010026364.1:0-22032 GCA_028565055.1 Phoeniculus purpureus
GTGTGACTTAGTCTAGGTGATCCTGCTGTTGCAGGCAGATTGGACTAGATGATCTTTTGAGGTCCCTTCCAATCCGTAATGATTCCATGATTCTACGATTCTATAAATCCTTGGTTACACCCAAAGCTAAACACCGTGTGTGAAGACAAATCATGAAGATCTATTACGGCCAACACCGGTTTAGCTAAACTTTAGTCCACAGAAAATCCACTTCAGGCTCCATTTTGCATTACCCACATCACAGCCAATTTAGATCTACATTTATTATATTGTTTGTCCAATGCTGTGACATTTTTAAACAACTGATAATCAAGCCTAACGCTGTCACCTCTTTATCACTCTTGCTGATGTCCATGCCTTTGGGATATGTACATTTGAGGGTTAACTAATCAGAGCCACTTTTGGCCTCAACTACCAGGTCACTTCCACAGAGAACAGCGAGTTCAAAAATTGCACCTGCCCCAGCAATAAACACTGGTCGCGAAACCAGAAATGTCACTCAGCTGTAGGTACTTGAAACACCGCCCTTATCTTTAAAGTTGCCAGAGTAACAGGATAACTGACTGGCCAGTGGTCCTCATTCACCAGGAGAATTATTGTTTTTGCTGCTGGGGCAATTCACTCCACAGAAACTTGCTAGAACACGGGGGTGGTCCTTCTGCAGAGTTTACAGCCTGAGGACTCCTAACAATGGTTTTAAAAGAAATGTTCTTTCACAACCAGTACTAACTTTAAGCGCTAGTCACTGTTCAAGGCGGGAACCTCCACGCCTATTTCAAGACCACCATTTCACATAAGCAGGCTACGTGTTACGATTACATTCATACGATCCTAATGGTTCCCAACTTTGAGATTATCGTCTTACTCGGGAGAAGAAAAGAAGTTTTGTGCCTGTGCTCTTAGGATGAAAAACAGGGGAAAACCCAAAGCCTCGCCCGATCTGTTATCGTGTCAGGTCATACTGACATTAACAGGTTTAAAACCAAAGCTGGAGGGTTCAGACACATTACGGTAATGTTTCCTCTCGAGGAAACTGAGCACTTGGTAACAGCAACAGCCTTAACTTCTAGACAGGCAGCATATTCAGGGCGGAGGAGAGAAATACACGCCCTCATAATGAATTGCATAACTTTTCTAAAGCAGATAACAGCCAGATTGGGATTCCCAAGTTCAATTTTACATGCATCAGAAGAATGCTTCCAGTAATTGAAGGCACCCTTCCATGAACCCACTCTTCCTCCATGCTCCAGCTTCTTCTGCTCTTCTTCTGCCCTTTTCCTAGCCCCCATCCATCATTTCTCAGCTCGACCTGCACTGTTTAACATTTGTACTGAACATTTATATATACACACTGTTTATCTCTTCTACCTCCTACCCGACAGAGACAGGACTAACGTTTCATTGTGTTTTTAGTAAGTATTCCCTTACACTTTATTTTATGTGCCTGTCTCAGCCAACAAAGCAATGGATCAAATTCTGCCCCCTGCAAATTCACTGAAATAATGTTGAGGATGAATTTGGCTCTTAGACTTTTGTTAGAGGAGCTATTTGAATTTACAAGCCATTTACCAAACAAAACACTTCCATTTAGTGTCGTCTAGCAATGTGGGGAAGACAATGGCACAAGTAAACGTCTGAACCTGAAACAGATGAATCAAGAAACAGCCAAGAGCAATAACCTCATAGGGAAACATAGATGCCTTTGACTAAGGCCAGACATTTAATGGAAGCCAAGATTAGTAAGCCTTACCACATATAGTTACGTGATTGTCTTTGGATGCACTCTGTGTTTCTTTTAACTCAACCTCTGAGCTCACATCGACTTTTCTTCCAGACAACTCTAAATAGGCTTTGAGAGAAGCAGGTACCTTGATTGTAATTGAACCTGACACAAATTTAAATGAAAGCCAGTTAGTTTACTGTTGAGATCAAAGCATGAAACAGGCAATTATTTAGCTAACTTGAATCAAATAATTGTTTGTGGTTAAGAGCCTTCACAGTAACACTCTTTTTTGTGTCTGAAAGGACAAATGAAGATTCACTTCACTGAGCTCAACCAGAATGCTCTATGTTATATGTAGAAAACAGTGTCACAGTTATTTTCCCGGCAGATATAAAAATTAACATTGACATAAATTGCTGATGCAGCTCTCGGTAGAGAATCTTCTTACAGGAACAGTCCTGAGAAGCAGATGTAATAGATCTCACGAACACTGACTTCAGTTTCATCTTCTAACTGCATATTTACACTCCTGAGCAAGGGCAGGTTATGATTAACACAGCTGGCACAGTGCACATGATGAAAGAACTGCTCCTTAGGAGTGATGAGATAACCGCTTACATTCCACTAACACTAGCAGTTGTCTTCTCTTTGCCACACAGGGCACCTGCTCACACCGTGGAACAGATGCAGTCTCAGAGGTTTGGACTGTTTGAACTGTTTTGAACCAGTTTGGACTGTTCTTGCTAAAATGAAAACTATGAGCAAATTTGCAGCTTAGGTGGCACAAACAATCCCACTCTTGAGAGTAAGGACAAATCCTGACTTCTGCTTCTCCTAAATAGGGGCTTTTATGCATCACGCTGAAGGCAGATTTGAAATGACTCAGTCAGAGTATTCAGAAGCTGTTCTAGACGCACTGAAACAAAGAACTACCAAAATTCAGAACGTGCCTTCTGTACATGTGCTCCTTTGTTTTTGCTCAACTCCAATCCTCAAAATAAAAACAGGCTGAGAGATTATGTAATTGAGAACTGCCCCTGGGAGAAGGACTTGGGGGGACTTGGGGCCAACTACTTCCTGGGCTGCATCAAAAGAAGTGTGGCCAGCAGGGCAAGGGAGGTGACCTCTACTGCACTCTGGTGAGACCCCATGTGGAGTACTGTGTCCAGCTCTGGGGTCCTCAAAACAAGAAGTACATTAGCATTTTGGAGCAGGTCCAGAGGAGACCACAAAAATGATTAGAGGGCTGTGAGGACAGGCTGCAAGCGTTGGGGTTGTTCAGCCCAGAGAAAAAGCAGCTCAAGGAGACCTTCTTGCAGCTTTTCAGTACTTAAAGAGAGCCTACAAGAAAGATATGGAGGCATTTTGAGCACTGTGTGTTACGACAGGATAAGGGCTAATGGCTTTAAACTAAAAGAGAGGACATTTAGGTTGGATATTAGAAAGAAATATTTGACAATGAGGGTGGTGAAAGACTTGAACAGGTTGCCCAGGGAGGTAGCGGAAGCCTCATCTCGGAGATATTCAAGGTCAGGCAGGATGAGGCTCTGGGCACTCTATTCTAGCAGCAGAAGTCCCTGTTCAGTCCAGGGGGTTGGACTCGATCACCTTTAAAGGTCCCTTCCAACCCAATGCATTCTACAATTCTGATTCACTTTAGAAAAACTTCAAGCAGTTCCTTTCATTATACCCCAAAAGCTGAAGCAGAACATGGTAATAAAACTGATGTCAGAACAACTAAGTAGCAGTCAGAACACAATCCTGACTGTGCAGTTTAGGCTCAGCAGAATCACTTGCTGTGGCAGTCCTGGTGGACAAAGAACTGTCAGTATAATCTAGGCTTAAACTTTGCTGGATACACAAAAGCCTTAGGATAAGGAACAGAAAAGGTCTTCATCCTCGGGTACTCCTTGGAGAGCTGCTTAGTGATGTGACTCATAAAATCCAACACACATGCAGCTCATTTATCACAAACAGGACAATTTCTACACTGCAGCTGTCAGCAGTTATGCTGAATTTACAGAGCAAACAAAATCACAGCTTCATCAGCTTTGCCTTTACTAAACTGTGCTGCCAGACAAAGTGTCAGACAGTATTTTCAAAATGACATTTTATTAAGTAAAATCCTCTTTGCTACTAATTCAAAGAGATTAACTCAGTAGTAAGTGATTCCAAAGGTAACTAAGGAAATAATACAAACGTCTTTTGACCAATGGAGCTAGAACAGCTTGTACAGAGGTGTGGGACTCAAGGTGATTTCAGTGCATTTCCTTCATTCTGAGCAATTGCTGACCCTTTTAACGGGGTACAGACATCACCTCACAAAGAGATGGTACCCAATACCCCGCTCACTTGAAGCACCTGAAGTGCCTGACACTATGAACCCAACTTTAGGAGTCAGCTTCAACTAAGAATTAAAAAGAATGACAGAGTAAGACACTCCCAACTTTTTCTGCCTTCCAATTTCAACAATGAGACACTACACCCAGAAAAGGCAGGAAAAATGAATCTGAACGTGTGTTGTTACTCTGAGCACACAGTACTAATATCAAAAAACGAACTTTGCCTTAAGGCAAAGGAAGACTCTAATCCAAGTCAACTCCGCGGAATTCTGCTGGGTACATCGCCAGGACAAAAGACAGTACTGAGAACACAGACATGCAGCAATCTATTTTAAGGCTATATACTTTCATACGTACTCCTTCCAATAACGTGGTGAAAAAAGCGTAGATAACCAACAGCCACAGACTACTTGTTTCCAGACAGGTAACGAAAAACGCATTGCCCCTTTACTCTTTCATCAAAAGCTGCCACAAAACGTACTTTACTTTGCTGACCTTTCTGTGATTTGAGATCCACTTTTCTTAATTGACTAACAAAAACATCTATTGTTCCATGGAGCGTAGAAGCTTTCAGACTTCCATCTGATGAGTCTGGAAAAGAATGAAAGCACGCGGGTATTATTCACCTTTTGAAAATAAACATTTAGTAGCATCTTTCTTAGTACTTTGAAATGATTTTACTTTGAGATGATGTTGTCAATTTGTCTGTGTTTGAGAATTACCTTACAGTCATTTACTGAACACCAGACCTCTCTTGCAAAAAAGATAGCCCAGAAAATCTGGAATTGCAGCACACACTGATCCCATGGCTACAGCCCTGCAGCTGGTACTAGACTTGGGGCATGTGCGTGACCTCAGCAACACTCTCCTCCGGCTATCAGGATGAGGGGTGTTTTGTGCAAAGATGAAGCACAAAATTTGAACAGTAAGATCTATTTTAGTTTCCAACACAGCCCATTTGCTCAGACTCTGCACAGGGAAAAATGTACTGAGGAAACCTACTTAATGCAAAGCACAAGCAGTTGTGCATAGGAACACCCTGCCACACAGAAGAACTGTCGGGGTTTGTAGTCTCATTCAGCACATCTGAACTGTAAATGCCTGAGGTAACCACTGTACTTTAAGACAGAAGGAAAAACAGCATTTGTGCTTTGCCCTGGCTCAGAGTGGCCTGGTTTGTTCTACACCTTTGAGCTTCCGCTAACTTTGAACTATTGAGCAGACCTACAGAAGACAAAAATTGCACAGAAAGTATGAAGTGACTCTAGAACAGCACTAAAAACTTAACGCGTGTACATGAGCAAAAGGCAGTCAGTGAAACGTCTCTTTAGACAGAATGCTGGAAATTAAAGTATTGGCAAGGA
Source organism: Phoeniculus purpureus (assembly GCA_028565055.1). Taxonomy (NCBI): domain Eukaryota; kingdom Metazoa; phylum Chordata; class Aves; order Bucerotiformes; family Phoeniculidae; genus Phoeniculus; species Phoeniculus purpureus. The sequence continues at coordinate 5,430 of JAOXOE010026364.1, forward strand.
GTCTCGAAATAGAGACAGTTCCTTCTTAGTTTCTCAATCGGCATAGAAAAAGAAAACTGGGAAAGCATTCAGAGGCAGCCAAAGCACCAAAACCAAGGCTGAATGAAATTTCCCATTTTAAAAAGAAAAAACATTAATAAGACTGAATTAATCATGTCTAGCATTATAGGCCTGTGCTTGCCATACAGTTTTAGCTCTAAATAAACTAATCAGACCTTTTCTGATCCCAGATCAAGCACAGATCTCAAGCACAGACACTGAAGATCAGTACCTGACAGGCAACACTAAAAGCATGGAAAGGGAGTATTGCTTGAAGTTCAACCTGACTTTTTGCAGGTGAGAGTAATTTTTAAAAGTAGTCCATCCACATTTAATCACCTGGGAAACTGAGACCCTCTTCAGGTAACAAAAAACCTGAAGAAAAAAAACTAGAATTGGATTGGATGTGAATGATTTTGGCGCCTCAATAGATTTTACATCGAAGTTCTGTTAGAGAACTGAACATTAATTGAAACTAATAAACTGGAAAGAAAGGCTTTGCCTGTCTAAGTGACAATGAAACGCTTTACTGACGACCCTCTTACAGGCTGCTCGTTAGAGTTAAGTTTGAAAGCTGAAATCGTTAAAGCAGGAAAATTTGATATGGATCGATCTTTTTAATGAATGGTTTTTGTAGTGATAGCTCGACATTTTCATGTCAAAACTACTTCTGCAGTTATTCCAAATCAAATTTAGTAACAGCAAATTACTGCCTCTCCATGTAATCTTGACAGAGCATTTGTTGGGAACAGATACAGGAAACAGCCAGCATCTGAGTCTTCTGCTCCAACCAAAACACGGCATCAGTTCCTTTATCTGTGCTATGAAGAAGGGCCTCCCTCTCCCGAGGGAACCAAAGCGAACAGTCTGTACAGCACCACCAGCTGATGGGGTTTTACTGGGACCAGTGTCGATACAGTGAATCCTTCCTCTTCCCACTCTTAAATGCAAAAGCAGCTCTTTCAAAACTCTTCATGGTAGAGAGATGCCTTTTGCGAATGTGGCAGCCCCACTGCAAGACTGAACAAAGCTGATGCTTTTTTTTGAAAGGTGTATTCTTGGAAACCTAGTTCTCATCTTGTAAGCCTGACACAAACATAAGCCAAGGATGTAGGAAGAGGGCAGTAGGCGTATGCTGACCAAGGCACAGACTTACCAGGAAAGGAAAGAAAAAACCCACCCAAAACCAAAGAACGCCTCCTCCCATCAGGAGGACACTTTGCAAGACTTTGACTGGGTACAACACTGACCAGAAAATTCCATACAGCAGAAGAAACCACAGCAAAGCTTCAAAACCACCAAGAGCCTTGGCAGCATTAACCAAACATTAAACCCAGTATTACAAGAACTCATTATATTTGGTCTATGCAAGTAACTCACAATATATTTTACAGAACCATCTTGTCCTGGGGTGACCGTGGACCCCACTGATGTCACATGACCCACATGATATCTCTCTCCATAATCTATAAGACCCTTAGAATGCAGAAGACCCTCTCTTTCTGGCTTCCAGCTCTGTGCAGAGTGGAAGACTCTGCCTATTCTCCAGCTACGCAGACCTGGTGAAAAGCAATCCCTCTTCTATCTCTCTCTGATTTCATCTGTCTATCCACAGCAGCAACAAAAAGTGGGGGGAAAGCTTAGCAGCTAGAGCATTTTCACCTTGGGAGTGAAAGGAGAGGAAAAGGGAGGCAGGGGAAGGCCTGAAGCTGCTTGGCTGGCAGCGTATCAGCTATTGACATTTCTTTTTCATTTTCTCTCGTCACTTGTCGTTTAACCCTTTCTTGTTGTCTTTTAATAAAACTTGTTATTTTTCTTTGCTATAGTTCTTAGTGCTTTAAAATGTATATTTTTTAATCTGCAGTAAATAGAGTCTTCTTTTAACAAAGGGATTTCAGGATTTCATTGCCACAGTTTCTAAGTTCATAGCTTATAGTGTTTGTAAAGGAAAAACTGTTGGCCTGGGGTTTTCTTGAGATGGTACAGAGTATTTGGCTTGGCAGCAGAGGAAACAGTACATATGCAGACATAAGCAATGACATTAAGAAATAAGTCAACTTGAGCAGGACTGAACATGAGCCAACAGGGTGCACTAGCACAAAAAGAAATCCAGCAGTATCCTTGGCAGTATTAACTGGAGCATCGGCTGACGGAGCTGGGTCTCTTCAGCTTGGAAAAAAGGAGACTGAGGAGTGACCTCATTAATGTTTATAAATATGGAAAGGGCAAATACCAGGAGGATGGAGCCAGGCTCTTCTCAGTGTCATCTCATGATAGGATAAGGGGCAATGGGTGTAAGCTGGAACATAGGAGGTTCCACATAAATACAAGAAGGAACTTCTTCACATTGAGGGTGATGGAGCCCAGGGAGCTTGTGGAGTCTCCTTCTCTGGAGACATTTAAAACCCGCCTGGACCTGGATATGTTTCTCTGTGACTTGATCTAGGTGATCCTGCTCTGGCAGTGGGACTAGACTAGATGATCTTTCAAGGTCCCCTCTAATTTCTAATGCTCTGTGATCTCTTTCTACTCAGCACTCATTAGACCACACCTAGAATGCAGCATCCAGTATTAGTATTTCCAAGCAGAGAATCACTGGCTTCGATACTCTGGCTTGTGTCAAAACAGCATGGCCAAAAGCACCAGAGCATTGATCATCCCTCTATACTCAGCACTGGTGAGGCGACATCTCTGAACAACGCATTCAGTTTTGTGTCCTTCACTACAAGAAGGATTTTTCAGTCTGAAGAAACTGAGGGTCAGGGTAGACCTTCTCACTCCCTTCACCTACCTGAAAGGGCATTATAGCATGATGGTGGTTGGTCTCTTCTCCTAAGTTACAAGACATAGGACAAGACAAAATGGCTTCAAGTTGTGCCAGGGGAAGTCCAGAAAGTAGTTATTCACTGAAATGGTTGTCAAGCACTGGCATGGGCTGCCCAAAGAAGTTATTAAGGTACTTCCTGGAGGTATTTAAAAGACATGTAAATGTGTTGCTGAGAGACACAGTTTAATACTGGCCTTGGCAATCTTAAGATAGCAGGTGGACTCAATGATCTCAAAGGTCTTTTCCAAACTAAAAATGATTCTAGGATTCTAAGATACCAGATCACCTTCCCCTTGAATCTCTGAAGGGAGACCAGCCGCCTCATGTCTGCAAGGAGGTGATAGAGCGGAGCTCTTCAGAGCACTACATGGCGATAACACAACAGACAACAGACGTAAGCTGAAACAAATTGGTTTCAGTCTGGATATAAGGAAAATCTTTCTCACCCTCACGACAGTCAAACAGTGAAACAGTTTTCCCAGAAAGGCTGTGTAGACTGCAGCCTTGGAGGCTTTCAAGACCACAGAATAAATTCCTGAGCAACCTCACAGGTGGCATGGCTTTCAGCAGGAGCTTGGGACCAGAGACTGTTTGAGCAGGGGTGCTGGACAACACGACCGCCAAAACTTCCCTCCAACCTCAACCACTCTGATCCTGCAAACTTCCTGAAGTCTCTTCCAACTTAGGTTTTTCTATGAGTTTACAAGGTAAGAATTTTAAAGATCAACTAGTTCTAAAAAGTGAAGAACTCTCTACTTTTTGCAAGGATATTCAGATTTCTAATGACTATTTTAAGAAGTGAGTTAACTACCAGTAAAAGTAAGTCTGTTTTACATTAAAACCCATTCAAGATATTGGTTATAAGTAAGATTGTCCATGACCAACAAAGCTCACAGTGTAAGTAAGAAGGAATAGTCCAAACTTTCGTATTTTAACAGTGTCAGTGTGAAATACTGCCATATGCCAGACGCTTAGAATCAGACTGTATTTTTGATAGAATCTTCCCAAAAAAAGTCATACCAAAATACAGAAATGAAAACAATTATGTCATAGAAAAGTAGAACATTAAAGTGTGTGAGAGAGACAACAGCATTGGTTTCCTGTTTTAATGCAGTGTTACACATGAATAAGAAACTGTCGAAACTTGCATTTCCCCCAAGTATTGTTTTTAAAAATCCAGTCCTCTCTGGTTCTAGTTTGATTTGCAAATAAATCTCTCAAAAGCTAAGGATACATCCCCAAAACCCAGAGATGACTGCATTTTTTCAGTTAACTGGTAATTGTACCAGTTAATAAAAACCATAAAATTATCTGCCTCCAGCGATACTGTGATGAGTTAGATTTTAGGACCCAGAGAAATTCATGTATCTCCCAAACCACTCCCTTCCGCCCCACAGAGGGAACAGGAAATGTGGGGTAAAGGACTATGGGGGGGCTCTAGTACCAGAGGGACAATTTAGAAACATTGGGGTGGCTAGGGGTAGTCCCAGCCAGCCGTGGAGGAGAGAGGACGCACGGCCCCATGCTCTAGTTTTTGCCCAGCCCACTTGCCTTCCCCTGCGAGATATCAGTGAGATGTGTCCAATTTGATTCATGTCGGTGTGGGGGAACGTTGGGACCTTCTGTTTTGCATACCCATGCCCTTGTCTATGGTCCCCGTGTTTACGGTTTGTTCTGTGTGTTGACTGTTCTGTGTGTCTGTTGCTTGCTTCTGCTACTACCCATGACTTAGTTGAGGGTACATTGCCTAGAGGGCTCTTTGAAGAACGTTTGAGAAGCTTCTGGAAGAACTACTATGCATGCACCACCTGGGGGTGGAGAGTTCTTGGAGAAAACACACCTCCTATGAATACACAGAGAGTGTTAGGTTATATAAGGAACTGCCTTGTTCTTTACAGGGTGTGTCTTGGCAGGGCAGAGACCCCCAGCGTACCCAGCACTGGTTTTGCTTGTTTTTATTCACTTAATAAATTATAAATTTGGTTGAAGCCCTGTCTGAGGCAAAATCATTGGTCACGTATACTTTACTCTCTGGGGTGCTAGCTGCACTTCTATCAACTGTTGGTAGTAGGTGGGGAGGGGATTTCGCACTCGCGTTTTTGTCTTAAACCAGTCCTAAGTGCAGCTCTGTTTTCACGTGGAGGAGGAGGAGGAGGGCTGCGGGTGCTTGGGTGCAGGGTTGCCAGGTGAGCGACGGCAGAGCGGAGCACTGGCATGGTCCCGATTGCCGATCGACCGCTGTGCACATGCCAGCGAAGGGTGCACGACCAACCCGCACATTTTCCTTCCCTCCCGGCGCAGCACAGAAGCAGCCGGGTGTGAGTGCCTGTTGCTGCTGCCCCGTGGTGAGTGCCCCCTACCGAGCGGAAGCCAGAACTACATCCAAGTGCCTCTCGTACATAGTTCTTCCCTTACACCATCTCCCTAAATTTCCCTTTTCTTTATTGAGAAAGTTTTTCTGTTGTCGTTTTTCTTTCTTTTAAATTTATTTCGTTTTGAATAAATTTTATGTGTGGATTATGACTAGTTGCTTGCTTGGTGCACATAATGAATCTAACTGCACCTCCTGGTGATGTGGAGGAAAGATGGCCAACGTGCGCCAGAACTGCATCAGATTCCGACTCAGACATCCCTTATTCCTTCAGAGACATAAGAGTACTTAGAAAGGACTATACCCAAAGGCCAAATGAATCCCTGCTGGCCTGGCTTTTACGCTGCTATGACACTGGAGCCAACACCTTGACTTTAACTAGGAGAGAAGCTAAGCAGCTAGAGGCAAGAAAGAAGCCTGCCTTGGTTGATGAGGACTGGGTTAGGGATAAGCTGAGCAAACTGCATGTACAAAAATCCATGGGCCCTGATGCGATGCACCCACATGTACTAAGGGAGATGGCAGAAGTCATTGCTAAGCCACTCTCCATCGTCCTTTCTAAGTCCTGGGGATCAGGGACTGAAGGATAGCAAATGTCACTCCAATCTTCACAAAGGGTAAGAAGGAGGACCCAGGTAACTACAGGCCAGACAGCCTCACCTCCATGCCAGGAAAGCTGATGGAACAATTTGTCCTAGAGGCTGTCTCTAGGCACATCAAGGACAAGAGGGTTGTTAGGGACAGTCAGCATGGCTTCACCAAGGGAAAGTCATGCTTGACCAACCTGATAACCTTTTGTGAGGGCATAACCAGGTGGATAGATGATGGCAGAGCAGTGGATGTGGTCTATCTTGACTTCAGCAAGGCATTTGATAGTCTCACACAGCATCCTTGCAGCCAAACTGAGGCAGTGTGGTCTGGATGATCGTGTAGTGAGGTGCATCATGAACTGGCTGTGGGATAGAACCCAGAGAGTAGTGGTCAGTTGGACGGAGTCTATTTGGAGGCCTTGTATCTAGTGGAATGCCCCAGGGGTCTGGGTGCTGGGACCGGTCCTGTTCAATCTTTTCACTGATGACTTGGACGAGGGGTTAGGGTGCACTGTCAACAAGTTTGTTGATGACACAAAGCTGGGTGGTCACCAACACCCTAGCAGACTGTGCTGCCATTCAGCGAGACCTGGACAGGCTGGAGAGCTGGGCAGGGAGAAATTTATTGAACTATAACGAGGGTAGGTGTAGTCTTGCATCTGGGCAAGAACAACCCCAGATACCAGTATAGGTTGGGGACTGACCTGTTGGAGAGTGGTGTAGGAGAAAGGGACCTGGGGTCCTGGTGGACAGCAGGATGACCATGAGCCAACAATGTGCTCTTGTGGCCAAGAGGGCCAGCAGCATCCTGGGGTGGATCAGAAGTGGGGTGGTTAGCAGATCGAGAGAGGTTCTTCTCCCCTTCTACTCTGCACTGGTGAGACTTCATCTGGAGCATTGTGTCCAGTTCTGGGCCCCTCAGTTCCAGAAGGACACGGAGCTGCTGGAGGGAGTCCAGTGTAGAGCAACGAGAATGTTGAAGGAAGTGGAGCACCTCCCTTATGAGGAGAGGCTGAGGTAGCTGGATGTCTTTAGCTTGGAGATGAGGAAACTGAGGGGTGACCTCATTAATGTCTGTAAATATTTGAAGGGTGGTTTGAGGAGTCTGGACCCAGGCTCTTCTCAATGTCATGTAGTGATAGGACAAGGGGCAATGGGTGTAAGCTGGAACATAGGAGGTTCCACATAAATATGCGAAGGAACTTCTTCACCGTGAAGGTAACAGAGCACTGGAACAGGCTGCCCAGGGGAGTCTCCTTCTCTGGAGACGTTTAAGACCTGCCTGGATGTGTTCCTGTGTGACTTGGTCTAAGTGATCCTGCTGTGGAAGGGGGTTGGACTAGATGATATTTTGAGGTGCCTTCCAATCCCTAATGATTCTGTGATAACACAGTCCATCTAAGTTGTTGCTTTCTCCTTGTCTCCGGGTCCTCTCATTCAAAGGCAAAAAGATTCCTACTTTCTTCTGCTAGGGGACAGGACCAAAAAGCATCCTTAAGATCTATTATACTATACCAGGTCAAATTAGGAGATACCTGGCTTAACAGGGTATAAGGATTGGGGACCACAGGAAACAATGTAGTAGTTCTTTTATTCACTTCCCAAAGGTCCTGTACCCATCTATAGGTTTCTATCTGACTTTTTGACATGCAGTACGGGAGTATTATGAGGGGACATGTAGGGTTCTAATGTCCCCTGCTGTATTAGGTTATCAATCACAGGTTTCAATCCCCATCTTGAATCTAAAGAGATGGGGTACTGCCTTACTCTGACAGGACAATTTGGATTTTCAATTTCAACCCTTACTGGAGCCATTTGAATTCACCCCAGGTTCCCCTCTCTTGCCCATACTTGGAGGTCTACCCTTTGTTCATCATCTGAGGTTATATACAGAATCTTTGCTTTCATCATGCCACTTGTGGATACTACCCCTATATTCAGCTGGACCTGCAAATCTCTTCCTAATAGTTTGCACTCTGCACCTGGGACTAGAAGCAAGTCATTCATTACTATTTTATTTTCAGTTTCAATTACCACATGGGGAATTACTGATACCACAAATCCCTCCCCTTTAGCTCCTATTACTTGAACTGTGTTTGCTGCTACTTTACATCACTTAGGGAGGGTCGTTACACAAGATCATCTGCCCCTGTGTCAACAAAAAAATTCAAATATTTCCCCTTGGGGACTTAATTTAAATTTTATCAAGGACTCCTTAGGTGTTCCAGTCCCCAAGTAATGGAGCCCCTGACTTGCATGCATGATCACGCAGGGGTCCTGCTTTATCTTTGATTGGGTTTTTTGTTGTTCACTCTGCAAAGCAACAACCCTGTCAGGGTTAAGCACAGACTGAAAACAGCTCTCCTGTTCTTTTCAATTCACTTTACAACACAAAACTAAAAACAAAATAAAAACCACAGTGTGCACAGAAATACTATCTTCAAGAATTTAAAATCTCAGTGTCAGTCCTTTCTAAAACCCCAATTTTTTGTTCCTTAATGTCCTTAAGAATATCCTTCCTGTTTTATCGTATATCCTACAGTACTAAATCATTTTTACTTTATTGTTACCCCTAGTACTAGGATCCATTTCCTGATGATAATATCAATCCCAAGGGGCTGTCTAGGGGTATCTCTTTTGACACCTTCCTGCTCCAAATATTTCCTGGGGCCTACTGGCTTACTGCTGCCCTGACCCATATTATGTTGTCCCAAGTGCGCTGTTGTGCAGGTTAATTATTCCTTGCTCCCTATCTCCTTTGGGACCTTCTCCCAGTTTGGGACCCCACAAGCTTATAGCTGTCGCAGGCTTTCCCCCCATGGGACCTGACAAGCTTATAGCTGTCACAGGCTGTCCCCTCCTCAGGATCCCGCAAGCTTATAGCTATCGCAGACTGTCTCCTTTTCTTGAGGTGTACTGGTGTCTTGGTCCCACCTCCCCAAGTTTAACCAGAATTTCCAGTCCCACCTTTCCAAGATCTACAGGAGTATTTGCTTCCCGCCACCGACCCTAGTGAGGTCCATTCTTTCACCAATCCTTTCACTTTTGTCCCTTTACCTGCTGTGCCCCTCGTGAGGAGACATAACCAAGGTTAGAAGGACTCCACACTCGCTTCACAACCAGGTTGTGTCTCATACACATTCCACACAAACCGACCTCCTCACCCCACCAGGCAATACTTACCGGTCCTGTGTTTTGGCCTGGATCTTCATGCATGAGAATTATGGGTGAATTACTGCATTTTTCCCTGGGAGCTCCTTTTCTTTGCCTATTACCTCAATGGATTGCCTGCTTACTAAAATATTCCCCGTCCCCTGTCCAGAGCCGCCAAATCTGGGCAGGGCGCCCCCCTGAACAGAAAACAAAAGGACTTCCAACAACCAGGGATCCAAGATGAGCCCCCAGATTTGTTATAAACATGAGCCAATCTTACTATAAACGAGCCATCCACACCAGATTATATTAAAATAGAGTCAAGAATTTATTTTGTGAGATAATAGGCAAACAGCGCTGGATATGGGGGTTAGTCCGCGCTCTCCCAACACACATGTCAAAAGTGGTTACATTGGAGCTTTTATCAATTCCTCCTACAAAGTGTTCTTCTCCCATTGGTCGTCGGAGTGAGGGCAGACGTCCTTCTCCCTTGGATCCTGAGCAACTCTAAGCCGGGCATATGCGAGACTGCCAACATCTCAAACGGCCAGCATAAGCTGATTCCATGCAAATTCACAGCAAATCATATCGCATAACTCTTCTTATCCCAACTCACATAACATAACACTTCATGAACCATATGACATAACATTTCTTGTTACAACTCATAACAGTTTACATGGCACAACATTTCTTGTTTTAACCCAACTCCTAACATTTCATATGGCATAACACTTCTTGTTTCAACATGAATCATATCCTCTTTTCTCACAGTTGGAAAAGATCTTCAAGATCATCAGGTCCAGAAATCCACACTACAACCCATAACCACTAAACAATCCCCTGAAACACCATGTCTACCCTTTTTTTGAACATCTCCAGGGATGTGCCTCCATCCCTTCCCTGGGCAGCCTGTTCCAAGACCTCACCACTTTCTGTGATGAAACTTTTCCTAACATCCAATATGAACCTCCCCTGGTGCAACTTGATCTGATTTCCTTTTGTCCTATCACCAGTCACTAGAGAGAAGACACCAACACCCACTTCCCAACACCCACTTCACTACAAACTCCCTTCCGATACTTGTAGAGAGCCTCTTCTTTTCCAGGCAGAACAGCCCCAGCTCCCTCAGCCTCTCCTCATAAGACCTCTTCTCCGGACCCCTAATCAGCCTAGCTGTGGAAGGAAATCTCAACTTAATGTGAATTGACACCTATTTGTTTAAACTGGCTAAACCTTAGACTTGCATTGTATTAAATAAAAAATCTCTTGTGAGTTGAAGCATTTTTATGTCAGTTTCAACAAGTTTAACTAACCCAGCTTTAAACAAAATGTGTAAGATTTGTGTGGCAATAAAGAATGACGGAGGGAATGTATTTAGAAATTGATAGTTTACATCAGGAGGTAGCACATACACCAGTGCACAACATCCGATCTATAAACCCAGTTCTGAACCAGTGTGTATACTAGAATTAAGATACTTCCAAAAGGTTTTCCACTGGAATTAGTCAGACTACTTATGCAAATAGCTGCCGATTGTTTGAACTTGTGGAGTCATTTTTGGAACAGTAGTTAGCATAAATATAGGCGCTTGTAAGTTTGCGGTTTGTAGATAAAGTTTGAGGTTTATGGATAAGGAAGTAGTTGTGAAAACGGGTGCTCAGATCCGGGTTGTAATCACCAAGGCATGCACAGAAGAGACACGAGACAGCGACGACAAGATGCATGAGCAGTGCATGGACCATGCATGATAACCAATGAGATGGCACCATGAATTGTTCAACAGACCTATCAGAGCCGAGCAAGGGAGTGTATATTGTGCAGCTGTTAGTAATAAAATGTCTTCTACTTTGATCACATTGGTCTGTGTGCAAGTCCATTACGAATCCCCGCAAGTGGCGCCTGAACAGGGACCTTCTTGCCTCCGATCTGCGAAGGAGAGGTAAATGAACGGAGGCTGGAATGAGAAGGTGAGCCAGGAGAAAACTGGGAAGCCAACCGACAGACTGGCTGCCCCAGTGAGTGCGCTTCGTAGAAACTGCATCAGAGTGGGTGAGAGGACAGCTATCTGCGGATCAAAATCTGCATTGGAATCTTACCTTAACCAGGTGAGCGGTCAGGGAGGAGATGGGGAAAACGCTTTCTAAAGAAGAAGAAGAAGAAGCAGTGGTTAACCTCCTCCAACATATTCTCTCTAGGAGAGGAATTCAATATGTTGAATCGTCTCTGGAACATTTATTCAAATGGGCTAGAGACAGAAACTTAATGATAGATGTGGGTTTTGTTACCCACATGGGAAGTGATTGGACAGTCTCTTTGGGATGAGATTTCTTTAGGGAATAAGGAGGTGCGTGGTCTTGCTACGTTATGGCAACTAATTAAGGACATGCTGAGAGAAATGACAGAGGAGCGTGCTGCGGCAGCCTTAAGGTTCAAAGTTCAGCAAAAACGGGGTCCACTGCCACAGATATGTTGTTTAATTCTCACACACCCACTACTCCTGGGTTGGCGATAATATCTCCGCCCACCACGGAGATATTAAAAGTGAGTTCACTGGCAAGAAAATCTAAACCACAGCCAGGACGAGAAGTCAAGGATCTCCTCACAGACTGCACAATCTGATTTGGCTGAATTGTCAGAGTCAGAGGATGAAGAGGATGATAGAAAACAGGAGGCGGCAAGTTTGTATCCTCTTTTACCTCCTTCAGCTCCACCGTTGAGAGGGTCACGAGTTGATGATAACAAAGGCAGTTTTATTAACTCTCAGTTTGAGCAACTGACAAAGAAATTAGAAGGCTTGAAGCCACTGGCTGATGAACATAAAGTATCCTTTGATGTGCCTTTACTTCCTTCTCCTTCTGCCCCTCCCTCCTATCTCCCTAGTCCTCCTTTTCCTCCCCCTACTAATCCCTTGCGCCTGTCAATATTGGCAAATAATTAAGGGAGTGTTGTAGCACAGTTAGTACCATTTGAATAAAAAGTAGCACGTAAGGGAGAAAAGGAGCAAGGGAATGCAGGTTTTAGTTCAACTGGAGCCCCTGAAATTTTATTGGCTATGAATAATACCCGTGGAAAACCAGAAGAAATAGTAATGATAATTGGAAATGATGGCAGAATTATTATGTTGAAAATGATTATAGATACGGAAGCTGATGTAACTATTATCCCTCAAAATCGCTGGCCACAGCAATGGCCTTCTGTATTTACTTTAAATGGGGTGTTTGGAATTGGCGGTGTCCAGTCAACAAGAGTAAGCAGATTTCCTGTTCAATTTAGTTTCAAAGATGGTAGAAAAGTAACAACAAGATCCTATGTTTTGAAGATACCAGTTGCCTTAATAGGTGGGGATCTTTTAAGTCAAATGGGAGCAAAGATTACAACAGAGCATTTTTAGCAGCGACCATTGAAGGACAGCCTGTCCTAAAGATAACTTGGAAAACTGAAGATCCAGTTTGGATTGATCAATGGCTGCTGAAAGAAGAAAGGCTTTTGCAAATAAAGAATTTGGTCCAGGAGCAGCTGGAAGCAGGGCACATTGTGCCATCTATGGGTCCTTGGAATTCACCAATATTTACCATTCCAAAGAAAAGCGGAAAATGGCAATTACTACAGGACTTAAAGGGTATCAGTGCAGTTATGGAAGACATGGGAGCATTGCAACCTGGTTTACCCTCACCTGTTCTGATACCGAAAAACTGGAATTTGTTAATTATAGACTTGAAAGATTGGGTTTTTTACCATTCCACTTCATCCTGATGATTGTAACAAATTTGCTTTTACGGTACCTTCTATCAATAAGGCTGAACCAACCAAGCGCTATCATTGGGTGGTTTTACCAAAGGGTCTGAAAAATTCTCCAACTATGTGTCAAATGTTTGTGGCGTGGATGTTAGAACCATTTCAACAACGCTTTAAAGAGTTAATTGTATACCATTATATGGATGACATTTTGATAGCGGGGGAAGGAATGCAAGTTGATCGGATATTGCCAGACTTAACCAAATGACTAGAAGAAAGTGGCTTAAAAATTGCTCCAGAAAAGATTCAGAGACAAACAACATGGAATTATTTAGGATGGGTTATGTCAGGAGAATATATTGCTCCTCAGAAAATTAAATTACAAACACAGATTTGTACTTTGAATGATGTCCAGAAATTAGTAGGGGACATTCAATAGATCAGGAATATCTGTGGAATTATGAATAATGATTTGCAACCTTTAATGTCACTTTTGGGAACGTCTGTTCAGACCAATGAGGCTTGATCACTTACTGAAGAACAAAAGAAGGCTTTGGACCAAATTCAGGAAAAAAATGATACAAGCTTATGCTATGAGATATGATCCACAGGTAGAAATACAATTGCTTTGCTTATGCAGTGGGATAGCCAATTAAAAAAACCACTAAGAATTTTAGTATGGGTGTTTTTACTGTATCGACCAAAAAACAGCCTATTTACTCGGCCAGAAATGTTTAGTCAATTGATAATCAAGGGCCGAATGCGTTGTCTTGAAATATCTGGCATTGATCCATCGACTATATTTGTTCCTCTGACAGAAGAGTATTTGGAATGGTCACTTAGAGTACTAACCGAATTGCAAATAGCAGTAGTAGACTTTGGGGATCGAGTAACAAATCATTACCCGTCTCATAGATTGGCTAAGTTGTTGTCAAAAATCAATTTGTGGGAAAACCACCGTTGTCAAAGACGCCTGTAGAGGGACAGACTGTGTTTACAGATGCAAGTAAACGCAATCTGAAGGCAGCCATAAGATGGCAAGAAAATGGGTGTTGGCATGATCACATAGTTGCAACCTCCACCAAATTGTCTTTACAGACTTTGGAACTTGAGGCTGTGGTTTAGGTATTTAGAAAATGGGCATGAACCCCAGTAAATATTGTTTCAGACTATATGTCTTTGGTGTAGTTCGCAGAATGGCGAAAGCTATGTTAAAAGAGTTAAGAATTGAAAAACTGTTTGCACTGTTTAGAGAATTGTTATATCTCCAAAAGATAAACAGGTATATTTTATTACTCATATCAGGAGTCACCAAAGGGATTATGGATTGGCTGTTGGGAACAACAGAGCGAACAACCAGTTTGGAACAACTAGTAGCTCCATCTTGGTCTGGCCTGGTGCCTAATTTATTTGAGCAGGCACGACAATCACATGCATTCTTCCATCAGGGTGCTCAAATGTGTCAACGTCAGTTTGGACTTACACATAAGGATGCTGCAGGTCTTGTTCAGTCATGCCCTGATTGTCAGAAGATAGGCTTTGGGGTAAGGGTTGGTGTCAACCCACGGAGGTTACGCCCCCTACAGCTATGGCAGATGGATATCATGCATGTCATGGAATTTGGCAAATTCAAATATGTGCATGTGGTTATGGTGCTGAATGACATGGTTTAGTGGTGGACTTTGCAGTTTAGGTTTACAGTTGGCCTTGATGATGGTCTTTTCCAACTTGTATGATTCTATGATTCTAATTTTCTAAATACAAGTTTGAAGGGGTTCATCGATATGTGTTAATAAGCTGATTATTTGAAATGGGATTCCCTCAGCACAGATTTTTGTGAATTTTCTGTCATCTTAATTAGTCTAGTTGACTTCTTCATACATGGAGCTGCATCTCATCCAGTTCAGAATGAAATTTTTCTAATTTTGCATATGTCACTCTGGAAAGAGTCCTAGAATCATAAAATGGTTTAGGATGGAAAGGACCTTAGAGATCATCTAGTTCCAATCTGTCGTGGACAGGGCCACCTCTCATCAGACAGATCCAATCTGGCCTTGAACACTTCCAGCTAAGTGGATTCTGTGCTGACTTATGTGTGAGTGTTGCTTTTTATTAGAGAGATAATGAAGTAAAGTTGCTGGTGTTAGTCTTGGGAATCTGAATTCAGACTCATTAAAATTATTGCTGTCCTGAAGCTGTTTCACAAAATACTTCTAAGCCTGATTTGACCTGAACTCCAAACCAGACTTATAATAACTTTTCTCTACAGATCTATTTGTTGGATCAAGGCTGTGATTTATTTACAACTCTACAGTTTGAAAATATCTATTTTTATCAAGCTATTCTGTAAACTTAGAAATTTAGCCAATTTTCATTTCTATTTCAATTAGACTGTTAATGTCTGAGATAATGCAAAAATGCAATATTTTTCACTTTGCCTTTTGAACTTAGCCAATTTTGTGTAAACTGTATTTTATACTTGATTATGTACTAGGCAATTAAAGAATGCTAAACTAACTTTAATGTCACATAATCTTACATATCTTTTGTTACATCTGTCCTCTTTCCTCTTAAAAAGCAGGGCAAGATTGTGCTTATCACACTACCTAAGGCTGGCTAATTGTTTTCCTCTAGCTCAGTGGATTATAGTTGTGTCTCAACTAATTACTATAACCTTTTCAGATTCAGAAGACTGTTTTTCTTCTCTTGGTGACAGTACTTTAGTGCTGCAAATAAATGTATTTTTTGACTGGTGCCAACTATATGTTTCACATACCACTATTGACAAAACATGCCTTCTTCCAGTATGTTTAGAGAAATGCATAAAGCAGCAGCAGGCATAACCAGGAAATATTTATGCTAAAGTATTCAGCAGCTCTTTATGAAAAACTCTCTCTATTTAGAAATGTGTGTATGTTTGTGTACAATATTTCAGAGATTATTTCTTGGCCTCTGATGTTTACTGTTGTCTCACAATGTTTTGACACTCCTGCAGGAGAGATCATGACATTTTTTTTTGTTTTTTACATAACATAAACACAGCCGCTGAAATCTCTCTAAAAGATTTTCCTCCGTGGAGGAATTCCAAACAGCACTGAAGAAAGTCATAAACTTGCCAGTTTAAATTTCACTATCCTTATAGACAAGTGGATTTTCAAGAGATGTATACACATAACACACCCTGTTTATATCTGTTTTCCCACCACAATTATAAAAACAAATTGTATTTTTCTCAATTTTTAGGTTTCTGGCTTTACAACACAAAATGGCTCTGATTTTTTCATTGGAGAAATCCAGCAGATACGGTTGAAATAGTCTCAAAATTTCTTCTCCTTTGAGTTGTATTATTACTCTTGACTTAGTTCACCTAGAAATTATTTCAGCAGAGGGCACAGATACTAAAAATGTAACCTCATACTTTAGTACCACATAGAAGCTCTGACATGAGGAGATGTCCGAATAACTATTTTTTCCCAGTATTTTTCTACCTCCCCAGTTTCCATATAATGTTTTCTTTTTTTCATGTTTTCAGGGTATATTTGCTTGGTTTGGTTTTGTGGTGTTTTAATTTAAGTATGGTCATACAATGACTTATAGACATGGACAACTGTAGTGATATTATTCACACAAGTTAGGCTGATTGTTGTCCCCAAGATCCCTGTGTTTTCTGAAGGGGTTCTTGTTCTATGTAATTATTCCCAGTGAGGCCAAGGAACATCATGAATGGGAGGTCTTATGTTGGGTGAGGAGAAGAAACACATTCTTGGATTAGTCTTATGGAAATGACAGAGAAAAGGTGATAGTTATTGACTCAGGGGGGACCTTATTGCTGTTTACAACTACCTGAGGGGTGGTTGTGGCCAGGAGGAGGTTGCTCTCTTCTCT
>JAOXOE010026365.1:0-22031 GCA_028565055.1 Phoeniculus purpureus
GTCTCCTTCACTGGAGATATTCAAGACCTGCCTGGATGAGTTCCTGTGTGACTTACTCTAGGTGATCCTGCTGTTGCAGGCGGATTGGACTAGACGATCTTTTGAGGTCCCTTCCAATCTGTAATGATTCTATGATTCAGCATGATCAGTGAAAATGAAATAGTGAGCGCTTCCAGTATGGATTTTCCTGGAGATCTGTTCATTCAAAGTTCTTGGGCATCTTTGTGTGTTACAAAGAAAACTAGACCAGTTAAATCACTTTGGTTAAAATAAGGAATAAAATGAGTGAGAATAACAGAACTGGTTCTTAAATTAAAGATTTTTATCTTCTTAAAGAAGAAGATTTTTATCTTCTTAAAGAAGCTACTGAAATGCTGAGAGAGTGTTAGAGTGCTGTCAGAGCAGTGACACAGACTGTGGTGTCACGGGTTAAAAACCCTGACATGAAGCAACTAATTTAATTAATGTTCTAATTGGCAGAAAGAAAAACAATACAGGAAGGGTTTGGAAAAAAAAAAACCAAACCTGGTCAAAAACTTAACTTACTTGATTTGGGGAAAAATAGCAACAAGATATTTAATTCACCCCACATAAAAACATCACATAAAACCCCTTATATAAAGACATGCACACAAAGACACATGGAGATGCATCACTGTTCTAGGTTAGGAGAACCTCTCCTTACTCTGTCCTCCATGACTGTTTAGCTGTGGTAATCTCTAAATAACCGCTTAGTGCTTACGGTGAGTCTCTTCAGTGCTGCCTTGGTGTGAAAAAACTCTTTCCCCTCTGCAGCACAAGTACAAAACAAGTGTAATGTTTGAGCTGGCAAGCTCCTAGGTAGCTCTGTCCTACTTTAAAAAGTCTAAGAAATAACAAGCTGCTTTGTATTTGCCTGCCTGGAAAAGTCTTTCCAATTATTTATCAAATAAGTAATGATATTTCTACAACTTCAGCAGTTTCAGAAGTGTTAATTCAGATTACGGTAGAGCTGCAAGGCTCTGGATTAGCAGTTTCCCCACTGAGTGGATATGCCGTTGGCTTGTAAAGCTCTTTGCAATGTAGCTCTCAACGGGAGAAAAGACCGTTCAAAGAGCACACTTGCAAAAAAACGAAATAAAAGAGTCCAAGCAGCCAGTGTGGCTGCTCCTGTGCTGCACATTTGTGGTTCCCTGGGAAGCAGCTATAGTTGGTGAAATGATCGTTACGATGCAGTGTCGTGTTCAAATAAATACGATATTTGCCAAGCTCTGCTGTGCAGATAATGTTTTTCAAAATGCAGTTTTAGTTAATTAGCACTTTTTTTCAGACAGCCAAGCTTTCTTCCTAGGTGAGACGCTGAACAAGGGTTACTGGCCTCCCAGGCGTACGGGCTGATTGTTGTGTTAGCTGATCCATGTGCTAAGGCTGTTTCCATATGAACAAAGTGGAAACTGTTCCTTTACCTGAGTGACTGGCCTCTGTTATCATGTTGCTTTGTCCTTTTGGTTGGCTGTTGGGTAAATGCACAGTACAGTAAGTGACTTGAGAAACACAGGTGACAAAGGAGATCCTAAGGGGTATGAGGAGTAATAAAACCAGAGTCTTTCCATGGTGAAGAAGCCTCCATGAAATATTGCTTTCATTCTAACAGCTCAGTAAGTACTGAAACAATGAAGGTAAAAAGGAAAACCTAAATCCCCAATAAAATAACTGGAAATGTTTAGTAATACTGTAGTCATTGCCATGCTTTTCTGATTATGAGTCTGTCCTGAATGCCCGCACGTAAGCGGGTAGGTAACTGCTTGGGGTCAGAGCTGGTAGGATGAAGAAGGTCTGTACACCAAGAGGATGCAGACAGTTCTAGAGCAAGTTGTGCTTGGGAGGAGAGGCAGCTCTGACAGTGGGCTCTAGGAAGCCAGAGACCAGGAATAAGGTGAGATTGTAGAGGTTTTGTTGTTGAATATAACCGTGAGTAACACAATAGCCTTCATTTTTCCAGCAGAAATGAGACATGTTGAACTGCTTCCAGGTAGCAGGTGGTAAGGATCCTACTTTCATATCAGCTAGACCTGTAAGTTTGGAAAGCAGATTTTCCTTCATGTTGCAGGCTCTATTGTGGGAATTCTCAAGCAGAAAATTATGGTACTACAATTAAAGACTAGTAAACAATTTCCATGAGTCCTGGGTGTGGCAGTAGATTGTGCTGGAACAGATCTACTTCCACACTTGCTGATTTGGAGCCTTGAATTCAAATGGTCTTTCCATAACTTTCTGAGATTTCTAAATTTCATTTAGCTGTTAACAGTCTTTCTTCATAGATTTTTTTCAGAGTTAGATAGGACATCTAGACAACCAGCACATCTCTTGTAGTCTGAGGGTTTTTATAGGGCTGGCTGATGTGATGCTCAGTTTCCACATTGCTCATTGCCTTTACCCATCCTTACAAAAGGCCAGTTGTCAGAACGTTGTAAATGGTGCTTGGAGTAATAGACTCTGGCTCTTCCTGTTTCATAAATGCTAGTGAATAAACCATGGGGAGAACTTGTATGAACAGGCATCTTATTTAACAGTTTAGAACCTAGGGGCTGCTGGGTGTAGTTGGTTTGAAAATACCATGCGCTTCTCCTCTCGGTCTAATGTCTGGTTACCTGGCCTATGCACAAGAAACCTTAAATGACTTTCTCTGTATTTTAAGCTTCTCTGAACATCAACTTTTGTTTTTTAAAAATCATCAATGTCAGTTTTAAGATTAAAGAGGGAGATGAAGGAATTGTAACACTCTATTAAGCTTTAGCACTTGATGTATTCACTTCCTTGTTCAGGTACATGAATCTTGCGAAGAGGTGGAAAGAAAGCTCCAAAGAGTGCTGCCCAGTTGGTGCTGAATGAATGCATTTGTTTTGTCAGTGACTTTAGATTTACGTGTACCTCAAAATATATCAGCATATATAAATAAAGCATAAACCTTCTATAAACACAAATAATATGAGCTGAATATAAATACAAGCTGAAGGCTTCATCTATCATTTTAAAGTGGACAGCCATAAGGAGCTCAGGTGAACATGATCAAAGGGAGGATTTCAGACAAAGAACTGGAGATCCCTTGGTAGCAATTAGAGGCAAAATTCACTGCGTGCCAGCACAGACCAATGGGACAGATTGGTTTTGCCCCCTTGTTGTGGAGCTGGGGCATGTGCTTGTGCATTAGTGGCACGTCTAGAGAAAAACGTTTTATTTGCTTCCTTTCTTTTATCTTTCTAAAGAAGACAGTCGTGGCTGAAACTTGTAAAAGGGCCATATTCCCATCCCTGGGTCCTTTTTGCACTTTGTGACATGGTGGGAAACTTTCCTCCCAGGCCTTGAGCGTGCAGGATCCAGAAATGCTTTTCAGCACTAATAAATTGTGTCTCTAAGTATTTCATGTTGCAGTTCTAAAGAAACCTCTTTAAAGTATGATGAAAGCAATACAAGTCAAGCTGATGCTTGCAGCTGGAATCCCTGACACAGGGCCATGAGCACGTGCAGAAATGAGAAGAGCCAAGCTTTCATCCTGCAGCTCCTTCTTTTGGGGACACAAGTAGTTGATGTCCAGTGGTTTTAATAAAATTAATTTTGGATAGGGCTCATTTTATCTAGCACTTCCTGTCTATAAATTGTCTGGTCTTTAGCTACATACAGTACCAGCTGAGCAAGACAGGAATCTCTAGAGACCACTTCTCTCTACCTTGTTAGACACCCGTCATTAAGTGAGCTGAGAGGAGCCTCATTCATCATTGTGTTTTCTGAAGAATTAAATGGTTGATATCACAAGGTTTGATTTAGTAAACGGGCTTATTTGTTGTAGCCTTGAGTGATATAATTTCATTTTTCATGATAGAAATACAAGAAAATGATTTTTTGGAAGGACTTAAATCCTCCACTTTTGTATGCAAATAAAAAGACTCATTTTGCTCTTTTTCAAATAAAAATATAAAGTCTCAGTTGTTTCTCATGTGGCAGGTTTGCTAAAACCAGGTTCAAAAATTTCCCATCTTCAGAAGCTGGTGAAGAACCAAATGGATGGCATTGATTGGGTTTTGTACCTTTTCATTTGCTTCTACAGCCAGACTACCGAGAATTATTGACGGGATAACATGTTGTTGAAAAAGTAGTCAGAGCCAAGGGATCTGCAAGAGAAATGTTTTATTCAACGTCAGGCTTCTGCCTGCTTGGTTGCATGTAGCACGGGACTGCGCACAATGCTGTGGACAGTAGCCCACAAAACATTACGTTCTAAGGCCAAAGCATAGAGTAATGCACCTCAGGAAAAGGATGGTGGATACTTACTTTTATAAGCACGTACCAGTTCAAGTTTTGTTTTCCAAAGCGGGTAAAGAGGCTCATTGTTGGTGTGTTTTCCTGGAGCGGCAGAAAACATTTTTGATCTCACACTGCTTATTGCCAACGCTTTGAGTGAGGTTCTCAGTTGCAGGGTGGGTAGAGCCAAAGGCGGCGAAGGTTGAATGCTTTTTATTGTGGGCAAAGCAGCATACTGTTTATTCATTTTAATTCAGAAACAGCTGTATTGCTTTAGCTGAAATGAAAAAAAAAGATAAAAGAAACGGCTTGAAGCATATGCCCTGCATGTAAACTGCCAGCCGAGAGCTTGGCAGCAGCATAAATCGCTAACAAAGGGCCTTATCCTGGGAAATGGTGAGCAACTCAGATAAAGATGATTCTAACCTTTCAGATACATTTAAATGGAAACGCCCAAAGCCTGTTGCTTTAATGGGTTATGGCTCTCTGCTGCATTCTTTCTTTCTTTCATTTAGAAAGGAGTGCTGAAGCCTGGTGTTACTATGAAAAGCAGTTATCCAACAGACTCAAGTGGAGCTGGTCAATATTTAAACACTGCTAGCTCCGAGCTCAAGTTAAGTGCATTCCTTTGAATAAAAAAAAATCTAGTAGGGAGGCAAGAGACCTGCATGGATGAGCAAGGACCTTCTGGAAAAACTCAAATGGAAGAGAGAAGCTCACATTACGTGAGAGATGAGGGCTGTGCCACTCTCCATCATTTTTGAAAGATGATGGAGAACAGGAGAGGTACCTGAGGACTGGAGGAAAGCCAGTGTCACTGCAGTGACACTTCAGAAATGGCAAAGAAGACCCAAGTGTCTACAGACCAGTCAGCCTCAACTCCATCCTTGGAAAAGTAATGGAGCAGCTCATTCTGGAGGCCATGTCTAAGCACAGGGAAGAAAGGGTTGTCTGGAGTAGCCAGTATGGATTTACTAAGGGGAAATCCTGTTGGACTAACCTTCTTTGATGGCATGTCTGAAGGGGTAGATGAAGAGAGACCAGTGGGTATTGTCTACCTTGACTTAAGCAAGGCTTTTGACACTGTCTCCTATAATATCATCATGGGTAAATTGAGGAAAAGTGCGTTAGATGATTGGACTGTGAGGTGAGTTGAAAACTGGCTAGACAACAGAGCTCAAAGGGCTGTGACCAGTGGTGCACAGTCCAGCTGGATGCTGGTAGCTAGTGGTGCTCCCCAGGGACCAGTGCTAGGGCCAGTCTTGTTCAACATCTTCATAATTACCTGGATGAGGAGATAGCGTGTACCCTCAGCAAGTTTGCTGATCATATGAAATAGGGAGGACTGGCTGATTCACCAGAAGTGTGTGCCACCATCCAGCAAGATCTGAAAAGCTGAGCAAAGAGGAACCTGTTGAAGTTCAACAAGGAGAAGTGCAGAGTCCTGCAGCTGGGGAGGAACAACCCTCTGCACCAGTATGGATTAGGGATTGTCCTGCTGGAAAGCAACTCCATGGAAAAAGATGCATCCCCCTGTGGTCTGCCCTAGGTGATCCTGCTTTTGGTAGGAGAATTGGAGTAGGTGATTTCCAGAGGTCACTTCCAACCCCTACCATTCTATGATACAAAAAAAAGCCATGAAATAAACATTTGTTTGGACAAGGCAGGGTTAAAATCTCATCTCTCTCTGCCTAAACAAAATCAACTGGGTTTTTGCTTCAGCAATGTCTGTTACAGGGGATGTTCTTTCTCCAAATTCAGTCACCATGGAAACAAATCTTTTTCAGCATGCTGTATTTTTGACAGAGCAAGGGACTTCTTTTTGGCAGATATTTTCCCATCATCTTTTGAGGGATGAATACTTCTGGAATAAGCCACTTTCTTCAATTTTATCTGAAATGCATTCAGTTTCTACTGTGCAGTGTACAGTGTTCTCTCTTGAAACAAAGGCATCACTTTTCCATAGGGTTCTGAAATACCAGAAAATGTAAGATGTGTCTTTTCCATCCGAAAACTAGGGTTTGCATGGTGTGTTGGTAAGGATTTCTATAAAAGGATGCTCTGACTTTTAGAGGCAGCACGAGTACCAAGTGATGTGGAAGTTGCTATGGTAACTACTTTTATTTTGCTGTCAAGTAAGGAGTCACATAAATCTGCGCAGATATTAGTAAGTGAAAACATATCTAGGGCAGAACTCACCTAGACAACATGGAGAGTGGTTGTTTTGTTCATGGAGTGGATGCCTGATGTATAGTGCTGTGTAGGTTGGATGGTGACCCAACTGCCCTTGAGAGGCTCTTAGTCTTTCTGTTGTACGGGCTGATCATGAAGGATTAGGGGATGGAAAAAGACCTGAGCATGTTGACAGCCACCTGAACATGAGCCAGCAGTGTGCCCAGATGGTCAAGGTGGCCAACAGCATCAGAAGTAGTGTAGCCAACAGGATTATAGAGATGATCATCCCCCTGTACTCAGCACTGGTGAGGCCTCATCTTGGGTATCATGTTCAGTGTTGGGCACCTCAATACAAGACGGATGCTGAGATGCTGCAGCATGTCCAAAGCAACAAAGAGAACAGGTCTTATGAGTAGTGGCTAAGAGAACTGGGGTTGTTTAGTCTAGAAAAAAGAAGTTTGAAGTGAGATCTTCTTGCTATCTGCAACTACTTGAAAGGAAGTTGTAGAGAGATGGGGGCCAGTCTCTTCTCCCAAGTCATTAGCGATAGAACAAGAGGAAATGGCCTGAAGTTGCGCCAGGGGAGGTTTAGATTGGACATTAGGAAAAATTTCTTCCCTGACAGAGTGGTTGGGGGTTAGAACAAGCTGCCCAGGGAGGCAGTGGAGTCACTGTCTCTGGACGTGTTCAAAAAACAAGTAGATGTGGCCCTAGGGAGCAGGGTTTAGTGGGCAGGGTGGGGTGAAGTTGATGATTGAACTGGATGATCTTGTGGGTTTCTTCCAACCTTTACATGATTCTGTGATTCTCAGACTCCATGAACTGCAGACTGAATAACTGACCTGAAGGAAGCAGGCATGCGATGCACTACACCACTGTTAACTGAAACATTAGCTACCTCAGAACCTGCCTTTTCCCTCTCCAGGATTATCTGTGTCTGTGAAGAGATTGGCTTAGTTTGTTAGTGTGGATAACCCCTGATGAATGCAGCCATGTCCTTCTAGCAGTAGCTGTGATGCCTGTAAGGGTGACACTGACATGGCTGCAAACACTAATGGAACTGTCCATTTGTTAATGGTCACAGGCAGACATCAGAAGACTTTAGAGCTGGTTGTAGTAAATCAGTAGCATAAAGGCTGAAGGAAGTTATGGCAGAATTTTATGGTGACTGGAAGAATCAGTATTCCTGGATCTCATCATCCTAAGTGCTATGTGAAAGTTAAAAGGAAAACGACCGGTCAGATTTGTCATGTAAGCTCAGTACATGGTTTTAGAGCAGTAAAAGGATTGCTTTGAGCATATTTGTACACTGCCATGTGTTTGCATGTTATACCTCATCCAGAAATGGATTCATGGCTGTTATCTGCTTAAAGCTCTGTGAATGACTGCTGTAGAGGAGCCATGGCTGCACACGGTTAGCGTGTGACAATCTGTCTTTCTGTACCAGATTTTTTACAGACAATTCTGCAAGCTGGAGATGGTTTGAGGATTCATAAGGGATTACAGGGTTTGATTCACTGACATTATCACCCACTGTGTCCTTTTGATACCAGCCTTGTAGCAAAAGGTGTGAGGACTTCGGGTTTAGTAGCGTAACTGTAAGAGGTGTCAGAACACATAATGCAGTGACCTTGAAAGAGAGTGGAAAAGCTCGTGGCACTGAAAATTCATTGAGAGCATCACCCAGAGACAGAGTGAGGCAGAGTCAGGTTGTGCTGCAATGGAAAAAACATGACATTTCTGTGTTCGGTGAAGTCATCTATGAAATGCCATAATGGTGTCGCTTGGTAGCATTGGGCCCTGCTTTTACAGACTGTTTTAATTTAGTTATTCTAGGTAGCTAGAGATGTCTTTGCCATGTTTGACTTGATTTGTTTGAAAAATTAGTCAGTTTGAATGTCTGTCCCTTGTTACAGTAAATAATCAAATGTGTAAAGATGCTGAATTCAAATCAGAGGCAGACAGACTTCAGCTCAGCCTTCTTGGATGCCTGCATGCAGGAAGAATGGTACTGTATGTTTTAAACCTAAAAGCCAAAGTGACTTCTAAGAAAATTACTGGTAGAATAGCCTGGCTATTTGTGTATTTAAAATCCCATTCAATATTTAACACAAATTTTCATAGTTATATTGGTAAGAAATGTTTACTGGGAAATGTTACAGCAGCAGATTTTGTTCAGTAGGACAGAAACATGCTATAGGGGACTGATGCCAAGGCACTGTGACTTTTCTAAATGGTAAACACAGCAAATAAAGGGATTTCCTATTAGCACGATACCTTACAAACAGTGTTTGGGGCACTTGATTCCTGAACTGACCCAGCTGGGTTGCCTCCTTGGCCACGTGTTGTCCTCTTCAGTGAGAGGGGATCAGCTCCCTCCCACTGATTTGCCAGAGGGTTATGTGGTTTGTATGCAGCTACCTACCTGTATTCGTCTGCAGCTGTCATTGCTTCACAGCAGCCAGTTGTCAGACTCGTGTCATGGCTGAGGGGTTACACGAGCAGTGAAGGGTAAGTGTGTTATCTGGTGTGTGTGGCGGAGAGCTGGTGTTTGCTTCACAACACTGTGTTTGACAGTTTGGGGTGATAGGCTGCCATGTGGAATTTATTTCCTGAGACAATGGAAGCACCTACTTTCTCCAGAGCTGTTTGCCATAGCTAGTAATTCTCTGCTCAACAGGTATGCAGTCCGCATGGTGTGGTCAGAGATGCAGCCACAGGTTCTGCCATCAGAAAACACAGAGGAACCTTCAGGAGCTGCCTGAATCTGTTAGATGGTGCTACCTGATAGATGGCACTGGGTACGGAAAACCTGGATTAAAAAGCAGAGGGAGCCTTCAGTCTTGCTTGGATCATAGTGATTTGGGTAAGTTTGTGGGAGTGGGAGCAAGGAAGAGTGGAGGAAGATGGCATGGTGGGATTCAGGACGCTGGGAATGCTTTGTGTCCATGCCAAAGTGTGTGTCCACAAACAGAGCACAGTTGCTTGCTGCTGGAAATTACTAAGGCACTAAAGATCATATTAGCAATACGCAAATCTTTTTCTAACTTGAACCACAATATAATATTTTCAACTTAAAAAACATTAATTCAGCTCCTGGGGTAAGCTGCAGAGGCTGCAGGTCTCTCCCTGTTGTATTTAAATGCTGAGGTGCAGGTGATTGAGCAGCAAACGGAACATGTCTGTAGGTTCCGTCACTGTGCTTGCTGTTCTCCTCAGCCAGCGCTAAACCAAATAATCACTGCGGCAGGAAGGAAACCTGAAGTTGTTACCTCTCCTGTACCCTTCTAAATCGAACCCCTCCCCTTCTTGTGAGCTTTGATTTCATGGTGAATGCAAGAAGCTTCAGCAGGCCCCTTCAGAGGCTTCCAGGATGAGGTAGAACATAAACTTTTCCCTCATTTCCAGAGTCTTTACTGGAGGCTGTTGAACACGTGCTCTTCGTTACTTGGACACTTGTGATTCATGTGAAAAGGGTACAGCTTGTCACTGGGGTATAACCTGGCTTTCACAGATGGATGACATGGTGGTCCCATAAGTGTTAGTGTTCAGAACAGCTTTGTAGTTCAGAACATTTGGTTGCTGAAGTCCTCTCTAGCTTGTCTGCAGGAAGAGCAACTCCAGTTCTGTCTGTCTGTCTAGTATATGTGTGTATATGGGGGGTTCAACTAATTCAAGGACAGTTTGTGGGCCTTAACTGGATTGGATAAGGCTTCTGCTCAGAAGTGGGCTTCTGCTCAGTGTGGTCTGTCAGATCCTCTGATTGCAGGTCTGAAGGCATCAGATTCTTGCTGCTTCCTCTGCTGAAGGCCAGTCCACCCAAGCAGGGAAGGCTGCTCTTCTGGGTAAGTTTGGCCCAAAGTTGTGGTTTGTTTGAGATTTACTTCATGTCTCCAGCTTTTCTCTAATCCTCAAGCCAAGAAACTAACTGAATCTTCAGCCTCTTAATACGAGTGGAAAACATCCTGGAAATAATTGCTGCAAACAAAATTAATCGCACAGTGCCTGAAGAAGACCCCTGAAGGATTGCCTTCTGAGTGCTTGGAGTTAGATAAGAAACAAGCTTTCTGCACTGATGCAGACTTCTAAACAGACCTGCTGCTTAAATGTGTTTATTTACTGTGTGCCACATTGCACAGATTATGTTTTAAGGAGCTCAGCAGCCAACATCACAGCTTTTACGTAAATCAGACCTGAGGAAAAATGGGAGTGAGATTTCAAATAGCCCATTAATCTTTTCACTATAGGTTTGAGCCAGCTTCAATCTGCACCAAACTGCTGTCAAGCAAGAGTAAGTTTCAGTCCAAACAGTGGAGACGTCAGGTCTGAGCGGCAAAGCTTCTTGTCAGGGGTGTTCAAGGAGAGAGGAGATGGCAGTTTGGTTGAGGCTTTACCAAAGCAGTGCAGCATTTCACAGAATCACACAGAATCACACAACATCAGGGATTGGAAGGGACCTTGAAAGATCATCTAGTCCAATCCCACTGCCAGAGCAGATCACCTAGACCAAGTCAAACAGGAGCACATCCAGGCGGGTTTTAAACATCTCCAGAGAAGGAGGCTCCACAACCCCCTGGGCAGCCTGTTCTAGTTCATCACCCTCACTGTGAAGAAGTTCCTTCTGATATTTATATGGAACCTCCTATGTTCCAGCTTATACTTATTGCCCCTTGTCCTATCATCCTCATTGCTCTACGCTGGACTCCCTCCAGTGGCTCCGTGTCCTTCTTGAACTGAGGGGCCCAGAACTGGACACAGTACTCCTGATGTGGTCTCACTAGTGCAGAGTAGAGGGGGAGAAGAACCTCCTTCAATCTGCTAACCACCCCCTTCTGATCCACTGCAGGATGTTGTTGGCCCTCTTGGCCACAAGAGCACATTGCTGGCTCACGGTCTTCCTGCTGTCCACTAGGAACCCCAGGTCCCTTTCTCCTACACTGCTCTCCAACAGGTCAGGGCTGGGCCGGTGCTCTCTCTTCTTCACCAGGCCCTGCGCCGGGCCGGGGCTGTGTTTGCCACGCCGGTTTGTCCCTGCTGCTCCCTGCTGATTGTAGAGGTGGAGCGGACCCCACCCGGGGACCCCCTCTGTCCTGCGCCAGGGAGCTGCTGGAAACCATCTTCTCCCGCCCACCGCCCCGGGAAAAGGGATGGGGGTTAGCACGGGGCTGGCCACTGTTGATGGGGCTAAGAACATAGAATCATTCAGGCTGGAAAAGACCCTTGAGATCATCAAATCCAACCAATAACCCTCCCCTACCAAGTGCACTACTAGACAGATCTCTAAGCACCACATCTGGGCAGTCTGCTCCAAGCCCTGACTGCTCTTTCAGTAAAAAAAACCTTTTCTTAATATCCAACCTGAACTTCCCCTGGTGCAGCTCGAGGCCCTTCCCTCTTGTTCTGTCACTAATGACCTGTGAGAAGAGATCAGCGCCCACCTCTCTACAGTGTCCTTTCAGGTAGTTGTAGAGACCTGAGGTTTCCCCTCAGCCTCATGTTCCTCAGACAATTGACTCATAGTCATGTTTACAGACCAAACTTGAACTTGAGCTTCTTGCTAAGTCAGCCCTTGGCTATTGTACTGTGATCTGTTTCCCCTGAATTGAGCAGGATGCAATCACCACACCTAGAGGCATCATTACTGCATCCTTAGCCCAGAAGCAGAGGACAGGAGACAAGGGCCCTGTTGATGGGGGGGAGTAAAGCACACTGTTCAATGATGTTTCACAAGCCAGTCTGTTGTCAGAGCAGTGATTCTCATTGACAGAGAAGTAAATAAACATCAGGAGGATATTCCACAATTGACATCTCTGGTCCCCTGACTTAATATGGGCTGTAATTTGGCTCAGAACCTTACAGAACCGTGCGTTTCCCAACCTGGTGTTTGAATGTGTTGGATGGCATTAAATCCAGTCTAGTTCAGGTGTGGCACACTTGAACTTTACTTCCTCTACTTAGCTAGGATTATCCTGAGACTGCACATTCTTGGAAGCAGTCAGTGCAGCTACAGCAAGCTAATGGTACAGTACTTAGGCTCACTGTACAGAAGAAACAAAAGATGCGATACAAATAACAAATGCAGTGATGGAACAAAAAATAACTGAGAACAACAAATTGTCCTCAGAATCTCTTAATAATATACCATCTGCTTAAGGAGACCTTATACTCCAGGGGTGAAACACATCCCTGGGGAAGGGGACAGCACACGGCTTATGAATCAGAGTTGCACATTAACCTGATTCTTCTAGTTCATATGCAGATGTATGGGATCGGTGTTTGCTTCTCTGGCCACTGGGGAACAAATCATCACCCCTTGATGTGGGCAAGGGGACGATGGTGTTTAGGACTTTGGGTGGTTTCTGTTCTGCTTCTTTTCATAACTCAAACCCCAGAAGATCCCATTATCCATTTGCTGTTTATGATCTTTCTCCTTTCAGTTCCATAGGAGAGCTGGTGATCTCCATTCTTGTGTTGCACTTCCTTTCTGAAGTGATTTGGCTCAGTCATTCACAGAATGACTGATGACATCTGAGGGTGCAGATGTTCCTGTCAGTAAGAGGAACCTTTATCTGGTACTGAGGTCTTCTGTGGAGACTGGGCAGTCATCTTTTTATTTTCCTCTCATACTCCAGTGCTTGCGATGTGGGTAGAACAAGGAGCTGTGGTTATTATCCATAGTTTTCAGCACTTGGAAGTAAGAACTTGTGTTTATTGTGGGCTCTACACCCGCTGCCTTTCCCCTTGCCTTTGCTGCTGGACTGCAAATAACTGCCCTCACAAGGGGAGGGGATGGAACGGGGAGTGTCTGCCCTCAAGGCTCCCAGCAGGTAACACACTCGCCCCATCTCTGTGCTGTTAGTCAGAACAGTTGCATGCTGTACCTCTGAGCATGGTGTGGGGAGTAGGGCATCCCTGTGCAAAGGAGAGCTGCTGGTTTGCACCCAGCCTGTGAGAGGACAGCCTACATTAAGTTCTTGCTCTGTCGGAAGTTACCTGTGAGGGGAAAGTATCAGAGAAGCTTTTGACTAAGAATTGCTGTGGAGGGAAGAGTATGAAATCTAATCACAAAGGATGTTCAGGGGATCATTTCTCAAGTCACATTCCCTCCAGCATGGAGCAGAAAAGCTGGAAGAGAAACTTCAAAGGGCTCTGGTCTTGCTTCAACCTCCAGTACCTTCTCACATCAACAGAGAAGCAGTGTTACTGGTGAAAACATGCTGTAGTTTGATTTTTCTATCTAGTCCTTCATCTGCAGGCACAGTGGCAAAAATATAGGCTACAGAGAGAAGGCATCATGTAGTAGTAGCCTTTTAAAAGGTTTTCTTTTAGCTGAGTTTAGCCTGCAGTTCCCCTGTTCTCTGGTTATTAAGCAGTTGTAGGCTGTTTTGATTTTTTTTTAACTCCCAACTAACTAGGACATTAATTGTTTGAGCAAGAAGGAATCGGAGTGGGACAGATGGCACCACCTGCTGCTAGCGCTTTGCTCCTTGAAATGCTGCCTTGTGGGCACAGAGTCTGTTTCAGACAAGTTGAGCAGTCAGGTTTATCTACTTTCCTGAAGTTCCTAGAAAGTAATTGTGTTATTCTAATTCTTCTTCCCAGTCTCTCCTGTAGGCAGTGTCTCATCCCAGCCCCCAGTAGCAGGCAGGATAAGACCATTTTTCCTTTAAGGCTTTATGGTCCAGGGTCTTCTGTTATTTTTGCTTCTGCTTTCTGGCTCATGCTGCCAGCTCTGTGCCTTTTTGTCTATCCCTTCCTCTCCTTGTGAGAGTATGGCTTAGTACTGGTCCATACTGGCCAGTGAGGGAAGAATGCCAGCATGGGGAGGAAAAGAGGGAGAAAAAAGAATATTAAAGGAAGGGGTTGGAAATCACTGTGTCCCCTGGTCCTGTGAGTGTGAACTGTGTCCAGCAGAGC
Source organism: Phoeniculus purpureus (assembly GCA_028565055.1). Lineage (NCBI taxonomy): Eukaryota > Metazoa > Chordata > Aves > Bucerotiformes > Phoeniculidae > Phoeniculus > Phoeniculus purpureus. The sequence continues at coordinate 14,371 of JAOXOE010026365.1, forward strand.
TACTGATCCTGGAAGGAAGGTCAGGCTTTCGATGTAATGTTCACACGTGTGGGGCTCTCTCCAGAAAAATTATACCCAATAGTTGTTTCATTATTTAATCAAGAGTAGAGCACACTAAATTTTCTCAAAACCAGCTTACATATATCTAGATTCTTAGTGTACTTCACTACGATCAAACCACAACAAAAATCCCCAAATTCAAATGGAATCAAACGAAAATGTCTTACATGAGAGGCTCAGGAAATCCTCAGCAGTGGCAATTGGCTTTGCTGAGTTGTAGTCAGCAGAGTGACTCTGGATTTCATCTAAGTGGGTCTTTACTTGTTGTAAGCAGTTAGGTGCAAAATGAACCAGTTTGTGCATCTCTCATCAAGAGCTGTGTCAAGGACTCAGGCAGACTGGAAGTCCAGAAGCAGTCATGGTTTAGCCAGCAAATGATCGGCAGTGTACCCGAATTTACATGGGAGAAGTAAGCAGTCAGAAGAAAGTGAATTTTTAATAATTACAGGTGGTGACTGGCTTGGTAGTTGTTTTTTTTCTTTCTTAATAATGGTGTCTGAAGGCAGAGAGTGATGGCATCTGAGCTTCTAAAATGTAGAGAGACATCTCTTGTTGGAGGAAACACGCTTAAAAGTACGGTGTTTTCTTTGCAATGAGCTAGGGAAATGGGTCTTTATGTTCCTTTCTTATGGGGCATTGAAGAAAAGAGTAATTTAAGAGGATTATGTTGTGAGAACAGCAGCAGCACTTGGAAGGGAGGGCTTGCTCAAGTAAAGGACCAAGTACAGGAGCGTTAATTCTAACGTACTTGCCGTATGAGTGCAGGAACATTTGTAAAGGGACTCACCTGATCACATTCATATCCTGAGTGCCTGCTGAAGAACAAGATGTTAGAGAAACATACCTTTGTTTTTAAAACAAAACAAACCCCTCTCTCTTTCCCACAAAAAAAACCCCAGCGAGGATTGTTCCGACCTAGGGGCAGGACCCTGAAGTTGTATGTGACTAACTCATCCCCCAGCTACAGGTCCTTTGCTTCAAGGCTCGTGTTGTAAAACCTCCTAACAATAACAGCTCTTTTTGTTCTCACTGAGCTCAAGTTTTCACTGCATTTTGGGTTATGGCTGCAGGCTGCTTTACTTTCCCTCATCACTCACAGACCTGGGACCCTTTTTCTTTCTAGTGAATTAACAGGAGATTTGGAAACACCCAGAGTGCAAAATGAGTTTCTGCTATGTACTGCATCAGTTATTGCCTGTTCGGACTGTGCTGTGTCAGTCCTATTCATGAAGCTCCTCTGTAAGCTCTTGTTCTGACACAGCATCTGCTTAATCTTTGTCCTGTTGACTCAATCTAAGAACACACAGTGGTCCCTATCTGCGGAAACCTGCGGCAGAAAGTGATGCTAAAACCCTGTTTCTGAGGGGTGCAGAAGAAATGCTGTTTGAGTTGAATTCAAAACGCGAAGTTCACTTTCAGTAAAACCGTAAACTGGAGAGGCTCCACCTGGAGGAGGCTACTCGATGCCTTCCTTGCCCATTTCAGCAGCTTTCTCCACCTGCTGACGATGCATTTATCCGACAAAGGCCGTCCTGCTGCTTGCACCGCTCCCAGGAGAGGGCACTTCAGCTCTTCTTGATGGGAGCTGCAGAGGGCTGCCGGCGCTGTAGTTCTCAGGGTGATTGGCGTTGCGGGGGAAAGAAATAGGATCAGGGTAGTTAGGACCAAGCCACTAAGCGAGACATGGCTTTGCACCCAGATGGCTGCTGAGCGGCGAGGGGTAGACACGGACCATTTTGCTTTGAAGGGACAGAAGGTATGATCTCAACAGGAGCTCGGCATGCAGTGGCTGCCAGGTTGGGATTGGGTGACAAGCCTTGTTCTGTGGCTACACCCTGGGACTTCCGTCTTCCCTCTGTTTTTAAAACGACTGCCTCAGGCTCCGTATTTTGTGTTTGTGATACCTGTCCTGCTGGGACCGGGGAAGCCATTCGTCACACAAAAGCCGTTCCTTGGGGAAGCACATCTGGATGAGTACTGGGCTCATGGTCTCTGCGAGGAGGTGGTGGCCATTGCTGGATACCGTGTTGAGGTGATTATTGTAGCTACCTGTGGTCCTCCTTTCACATTCAAAACATTTTTTGAGAAGTGAAAATTGGTGATGTCAGGTTTTGCATTGCAACAGACCACCCAACCTCAATTTTTAGGTGACTAGAGGAGCAGGGAGTGTCCTTAGAAAATGATGAATGTTCAAGTCACAGAACAGAGAAATGTTTGGCAAGATCTTGCTGCAATTCCTGAAAAACCTCCCTTTTCCCCTCGGCATTCCACTGCAGGCAAACCAGAGTTTTCTTTAGACTGAAACCATAATTTCACACTTGGTTCTGAGGAAAAGTTACTTTGTCAATGAAAAAACAGGGGTTTTCACTGTGTGAGTGATGAAAAGAGAAGATAGTGCCTTAGGAAATGTAGTTTGTGCTTTAACTTGTATTTGACTACCAAAAAATTGACAGAGTTAAGGGCAGCATGATCTGCCGTGTTTGACTTGCAGTTGTCTTCTGCTGTGGACTGCAGTTTGACTTAGGTAATGGTGCACCAGTTGCACGCTCTGAGGCAAAGCATGGGTAACACTGAGGCAGAGAAGTTGTTTTAAACTGTCCATATCATCACAATTACTGAAGCATTTCTCGTTTTCTTCTGTGGCCTCCATAGTCTCAGGAAGTATGAGTTATCGCTATGTGAGTCTCTTCTACTGAAAGAAAAAGTCCGTATTGTCTGAATTTTACCAAATACTTCTCTTCATTAAGATCAAAAAGCAAAGTAAAAATTAATTGGGATCAAACCCTTGACTTACTCTGGACGTTCCCATTTTTAAACATACCTTTTTAACGTCAGAGGAGCGAAGGAGATGAAGACCTGGATTTAGAGATGAGAAGGAGAGATATGGGAGGCAGTCCTGATACCCTTTTGCAGACATCGTGCTTCAGGATGATAACCTTTGCTGAGGGTGTGACAAACTTCAGCCTGAAAGGACCTCAGCATCCAGTGCTCAGACCACAGAGACTGTAGGATTGTTCTGTCTTTTATCAATACTCTTCCAGTTTGTCTCAAGAACTTGAGTATTTGTGAGAGCAGGACAGATAGCTCAGTGTCCTGCCTGTTGGGTGAATGCTCTCATCAGGCCAGGGAGAATTCCTTTTCAGTGACAGCTCAGCAGCTGTTACAAATGTGATCAGCCTCAGGTGGAGATCCTGAGCCTGTCACACCACTTGGAAGAGAGAATCTGAAGCTTTGTCTTCCTGCTTCCCCTGCAGCACAGCAACCCAAAAAGAGTCACTACTTGGGGCTTCTGTAACAGACGTTTCATGGTCACAAGGAGGATGAGCTTGGGACAAACTTCATGGCCTTGGGGCAAACTCCTGTTTCTAGCTACAGCACTTCCCAGGAAGTACTTATTTCAACCCCCTGTTGTGGATCAGAGAGAGAATGTTTGGGTTTTTCACAGTCTGTGTAAGTGGCCTTATTATGTTGGGTAGAAAGTGTTTGTTGTCCTCTTCCATTTTGTGGGTCTACCCAGACAAGAAAATAATTCAGCTGATGACTGTGGGATAGCTTCGGCCACTTTTAAAACAACAGCACATAACTTCCTTCCCTGGGATGGGTTTTCTCAGCATGAGGAAGAAATATCTCCCTAGCTTGGCTAGCTGATATTTTGGGTAAATGTTGAGTCGTCGTATTCCCAAGCTACTGTTTCTGCCTTTCCTATTTCTGGCTAACCCTCTAGCTAACCACATTAGCAGGGCTGATCATCTAGCTTTTCTGTGCATCGCCTTCAAATGTTGTCAGTAGGTGTTACTGGGCTAGCGCTTTAACTAGTTGTTGTAGTAATGATGTTTGCGTCTCTCATGCTATTTTCTGTTTCACCAATCTTGCTTTAGCAGCAGAAAATAGAGCAATCCCTGGATACCCTCAGATAGCTCTTTCAGAAACTGACGTAAGCTGATAAAATTAGGAAGGAAACTCTTGATCATTCTGGTAATAATAGCTTCCAATCTGTTCAGACCTCAGCTATTGGAGAAGTCAGGTAAAAATCTGACTGTGTGTGTTTCCCAGTGCTCCTAAATTTATTTGGGAATAGAAACAAAAGGGGAGAAGTGGGCAAGCTAGGTCTTGGGAAAGTTTTGTAGTGAGGGATTTGTTGTTAAAAATCAAAGTGATTTGAAAAAAATAATTACTTTAACAAAACTAAATTAATTAACAGTTGAGACGTACTCAAGCTCTCACTTGAGCCAGCAGGTTCGTGGGGTGCTACTGTTCGGATCCTCCATAACATGAGTAATTCACTGTCACCTGCACAGGATGGAACAAGATCTCAGGAGCCCTTAAGACAGGTAGGAGAGCTCCATAAGGCTGATGCTTGTGCAAGGGGCTGGAAGGTGATTCTGTGGTGACTGCAAAACCTAATATGTTCAGCTGCTGCTGTGCACAGGGACTGTCTTGGAAAGCTATGGGATTATGAGATGAGGACTGATGAGCTGCTGAGGAGGGGTCACTCAGGGGAATACATTACTGTATCAAGGATGCCTCTTGAGGTTATGGGAGTTATTATGCAAGTAACACTCGTGTGTGTTGTCAACCTCATGTCACTGTCCTCATGTGGCTGATTATTATGGAGGAGAAAATAAACATGGCATTCAGAAACATTTATCCCTGTTCTAGAAGCATCCACTTGAGGAGTGCTTGCTGCTGGTGGCATGGTGCAGTAAGAATTGGCTGTGGCAGACACTTCCCTACAAAGGCAACTTGGTGCCAGGCACCTTGGGACTTAGACTGGGGGGATGGGGAGTGAGCAGGGCAGGCTGCGTGCTTGGACCAGGCTCTCAGCTCTGTTTGAGCTGCCTTGTCCTCATCTAGAAGCACAAGTTGATCTTGAAGCTTGTTTGTGATGTTGCCTGTGGGCTGCACGTGGGACATGCAGGAGGCCATTGCAGGAGCTCCTGATTGTTGAAACAGGTTTTATATTACAGGGGAAAGTAAGGAATCTACTCGACTGTTTCGATCTGACACACTTTGTCCAGCTAGGATGAGGAGAAACCTTAATGGGTGCTGCTGTGCAGTTAAACCCAAGGAGAGTCAGTGCTGTCTGTGCGATTGCAGAGGTGAGCTGTGTCACTGCTGACAGCACAGCCCTGGCAGCCTGGTGCAGCATGGTGGTACGGGTGCACAGGGACAGATGAAACGGGCAATAAACTTAAGAGGTTTAAAACTGTTCCAGTCCCATTCAGCTAAAACTCCAGAACTTTACAATTCTTAAAATAGTAAACCCCATGAAATTGTGAAACATCTTCAGCAGCCAACGCTTCAGACTCTTCCCCAAGGCCGTGTAATTCTTTGGCATTTGATTTAAATGACTACAGTTAATATATCTTTGTCCTCTAACCTTTGCCAGAAAGGTCAAAATCGTTTGCTAGCAAATGATAAACTAATTTTCTACTCGAGGACTCTCAGGAGTATAATGATTTCTTCAACTTACAGATATATTTCTGACCAGCATGGGAAAACCCTGTAAGGGATTTTATTTTCTGTCTCCTGCTGTGCCCCATGTACTAATCCACTTCTAAAGGGACTGCTCAGGAGCTGAGGAATGACTTATGCCACTATTTAAAAATAAATCAGTAAATAAAGTCATTACAGTCAGATGAATTTCCATCTCCTTCCCTTTAGATGTGCTATGGGCCCTGTCAAATTACATCATGTGAAAGGCAAAGATAGCAGGTTCCTGTCCTGCACCAGTGACAGGTTTTCCATGCATAAACCCCACAGCTTTGAAGTCCATTATCTCGTAGTTCTGGGTTGGAAACTTCTGTTGAAGAGAAGTTGTGGTCCCTGCAGACCACATCAACTGGGCTTTTACTCTTGGCTGAAGGAAGACTAGTTGGCCCCGAACGAGATGAGTTTTCAGGTCATTAGTGAGTACCCAGTGTGATTTGTAAGTTGGGCTTATGATCACTGAAGTATTTGTCTTCATTTATGAAAAACCGTGAAGTAACAATGGCAGAGTAGCACTGCTGGAATGTACTGTGTCCCTAGTGTGAACAGGCTGAGGACATGAGAGATGAGATGCTCTCTGGCACTGGCCCAGTGGACACTGCAGAATAGAGGATGTTGTTCCTCTTCCAGACTCACCTGTCTGTGATTGCAGAAGCTGGGGTCAGGGTCTTCCATGGCTCGCTTTGGGTGTCAGACTTGCAGTTCCCCAGGGCAGGTTTTCTGGGTAAGGAGGAGGTTCAGCACTTGCTGACAACCTGGACTTGCTGATTTTTATTGGGAATCCTCCTCTGTGGATATCTCGCTGTGCATAGGTGTGAGAAGTGTACGACTGCTATGGACTCGTTGTTAAATGCACGACTCTAAGTTGCGTCTCCCTGTGCAGGACACATCTACTTTGTTCTATCCGTTTTTCAGCTTCTGCTGCAGTGGCTTGCTTTTGATCAGGTTACGAAGAGTCTGATGGGGAAGAGTATTATGGAGTATTGGTCAACTTTAAAGCTGGGGGGGATCTTAAAGTTTGTGATGAGTTTCCATTCTCAGTGGGAGATGATGCTGTCTGTGCCAGAGTGTATGAAAAGGGTTGTTTGGAATAGGCTTGATATAAAGGCCACCTTGATAGCGCTTGTAATGCTGGTTGGGGTGGGGTTTGGGTTTTTTTGATAGGAGGGGAAGTAGGGTTAGGGGATGATGATGGCTAAGGTGAGTAGAATGGAGGTGTTTAGGAGTAGTGTCGTTTCCATTACTTTTACTTGGATTTGCACCAGGATGGTTGGTTCCTAAGACCAATGGATTTCTGTTATCCCTTAAAAATAAGGGGCCTGAGGTTCTAGGCTCAGATGCGAGAATTAGCAGTTCTTGCTGGTTTAACCTCCCTTGGCGAGTAAGAAGTGTTTAACTTCTATTTCTAGAATCACAGTCTAGTGTTTAGGTTCAAACTGTACTTGCATCAGGGGGTTCCTGAGATAAGTTCTGGTTTTGTGATTAGTAGTAGAGGGAGGATGTGTTTATTACGAGTTGCTCTCGTGTACTTGTATTTTGTAGGGAGGCGATACGAGGAGGTAGAGTTCTTCGCTGGTTATGAGTATTATGGATAATGTGTAGGAGATGAGGAAGAAAGCGTTCTTAGTTTGTTTTCCTTTAGAAGTTGCATGCCTATGGCATGGCTTTCATTTGCAACTGCAGCGATGCCTAGGTAGCTGATCTTCAGTGCCAAGCAGGGAGAGAATCCTATTTCATCTGCTTCCTTTCATTTTGTTTTAATTTGCTTCTAACTTCTTTCCTGTCTAACTCCTCTGTTTGACTGGACACTCAACCCTGCCAAGAGCCTCGTTTGGGTAACAAGTCCTTCTTTTTCCTGCTGCATCTGTCCTTTTGAGAAAGACTGGAGCACCGAGCTGTTGTTCATATATACTTAGCTTTAGCTTAATGGAGTGATGTCCATGAAGAGTTTTGTGAATACACACAGGTTACACAGTTTATTAGGGTTGGAAGGGGGCTTCAAAGGCCATTGGGTCCAACCCTTCTGCCCAAGCAGGCAACGAGGCTGGTGAGAGGCCTTGAGCACAAGCCCTATGAGGAGAGGCTGAGGGAGCTGGGATTGTTTAGCCTTG